>BLSH010358896.1:101093-114554 GCA_018402905.1 Glandirana rugosa
TAGCAGCAGCTTTTCAGCCTTTTTTTTTTTTTTTTCTGCTTCAGGAAGTAAATGGTGTTATCCTATCTGGCCATGCATTATTTTAGTCTTGAAGAGTTTTTTAAAGGTTCAACTTCTAGGAGCAGAAACATTTTTTTTTTCTTTTGTATTTTTATTTGTGCCGCAGGCATCCTTAACCAGTGAATAACTAATCAGTCATTCAGGAATGGGCTGACAAACCAGCTGCCGCATACTTAACCACTTCAGCCCCATAAGGATTTACCCACTTCCTGACCAGGCCATTTTTTGCGATACGGCACTAAGACACTTTAACTGACAATTGCGTGTTCGTGCGACGTTGTACGCAAACAAAATTTGATGTCGTCCTTCTATTCATGGGAAAAAAAAAGATCTTTCTTTTGGTGGTATTTGATAACCTCTGCAGTTTTTATTGCGCTATAAACAAAGACCAACAATTTTGGAAAAAAAAAAAAATTCTTTTTTACTTTCTATTATAATACATATATATCCAAAAAAAAAAACACATTTATTCATCAGTTTAGGCCAATGTTTTCTACATATTTTTGGTAAAAAAAAATGCAATAGGCGTATATTGGTTTGTGCAAAAGTTATCGCGTCTACAAAATACAGGATAGATTTATGGACTTTATTTATTTTTTTAATGGTAATGTAAAAATGACACTGGCAGGGAAGGGGTTAACTGTGTTCCCTGGGTGTATTCTAACTGTAAGGGGAATGGGCTGCCAGGGACATGACAGAGATCTGTTCCCGATCACGCAGGAGAGCCGTCCTGTTGCAGTATATCTGCGTGAACAGGTCTGGCAAGTGGTTAAAAGAGAAGTATAGGAATTGAGCTTATTTAAGATTCATACTTGCCTAGGCTGATGCAGCATCAGTTCCCTGGTGCCTCTGCGCTGAGAACCGAGCGATCAAACACCGCCCATTGCTCGGTTCTCACAGCTCCCCAAGCAGAGAGCTGCTGGCTGACTTCAGCCTGCTCTCTGCTGAAAACGTGTCGCAGGAGTGCAGAACGTATTGCCCTCCTGTTATCCACAGGAGAAGTACAGCCAAATGGGCGTTTTGCTGTACTTCTTTAACAACGGATGACTCATCAGTGTACAATAAAAAAGAATTCCCAGCAATATAAACATAAGAAAAACAGCTTGGGGGTCCCATCTGTCCATATCAGATCCTTAGGTCTGGTATGGATCTGGAGGGAATCCCCCATTTAAAACAAATGGAGTGGGGATCCCCCCATAATCCATACCAGGCCCTTATCCAAGCATGCAGTCTGGCAGGTGAGGAAAGCAACCCCCTGCCACCCCAACCATACTGAGCCTTTTTCTCTTTGGCATTGGTGATTCACAGTGCGGATGGATGCGAGCGAGTTTTCCCTTTGATATCCATTTACAATATTGGAAGAATATTCATATCCAGTGAATGCTGCATGCACCCCTTTTGAAAAATGAACAGAGAGTAATGAACGAGTTTTGCTGTTCTATGCGTTTAGACAGCAATTGGTTCTGGTGAGTTTGCACACTGTTTGGTGGGGGCATGAACACCAAGGTGGAGGTTCCCACACATTTGATTCTTTGTTTTTTATATGAACTTTATTGTTATTATTATTCAGGATTTATATAGCGCCAACAGTTTGCGCAGCGCTTTACAGCATTAGGGCAGACAGTACAATTACAATACAATTCAATGCAGGAGGAATCTGAGGGCCCTGCCCCTTAGAGCTTACAATCTAGGTGGGAGGGTCAAGTGATACGAAAGGGTAATAACTGTGGGGGAAGAGCTGATGAAGAAAATAAAGTGCAGTTGTTAGGTGGAGGCAGGATGGGCTTCTCTGAAAATTTTTTTTTTTTTCAGGGATCGCCTAAAAGTAGATAGATTTGGAGACAGTCTGTCAGATTGGTGTAGAGAATTCCAGAGTATGGGAGAGGCTTGGGAGAATTCCTGGAGGCGAATGTGGGAGGAGGTGTTGAGGGAGCTGGAGAGCAGGATGTCTTGGGAGAAACGAAGAGGACAATTTGGTTGGTATTTTGAGACTAGGCTGGTGATGTAGCTGGGGGCAGAGTTGTGGATGGCTTTGTAACTTTATTAGTATTTTGAATTTAATGGAGGGATTGGCAGAGAGGGGTAGCAGACGCGGAGCGGTTTGTAAGCTGAATTAGTCTGGCACCAGCATTCATGATGGACTGAAAGGGGGATAGTCTATTTAAAGGTAAGTTAATGAGGAGGGAGTCGAGGTGAGAGGTGACCAGGGAGTGAATCGGGAGCTTTTGTGGTTTCATTGGTTAGGAAGGGACGAAGTTTAGAGATATTGCGGAGGTTGAGGCGGCAAGCTTTGGAAAGCGATTGGATGTGGAGCCAAAATGAGAGTTCAGAGTCCAGGATAACACCAAGCACCCTGACATGCGGGGATGGGTGGATGGTTGTGCCATTGCTCTTGACCGAGAAGTCAGGGGAAGAGGCATGTGGAGGAGGAACTTTTATGAACTCTTGAGTTTGAGGAAGTGGTGTGACATCCAGACAGATATGTCTGTTAGTAAGTTAGTGATCCGTGAGGAGATTGATGGAGTGAGTTGAGCGGTGGTGAGATAGATGTGGGTGTCGTCGGCATAGAAATGATATTGAAAGCCGTGGGAGGCTATCAGCTGGCCCACGGAAAAGGTGTAGATTGAAAATAAGAGAGGACCAAGAACAGAACTTTGGGGGACCCCGATGGGGAAGGGAAGAGGAGAGGAGGAAGTAGAATTGTAGGTGACATTGAAGTGCGTTGGCATAGGTAGGATGAGGGCTACCGAAGAGGACAGTCACGGAGACCGAGGGAGTAAAGTCTTTAGAGGAGGAGGGGGTGGTCAACTATGTCAAAGGCAGCCGAAAGGTCCAATAGTAGGAGTACAGAATAGTGTCCATTGGTTTTTGCGGTTAGTAGGTCATTTGTGAGTTTTAGAAGAGCAGCTTCTGTTGAGTGTTGAGGTTGAAATCCCATATTGAAAGGGAATCAAGAGTTTTTCTTAATAAGATGGCAACTCAGTTGTAGACCAGGCGTTCAAGGATTTTAGTGGAAAAGGGGAGCAAGGAGATGGGGTGTAGTTTTTTTGGGGCACGTAATTTGCAATTTTTTTTTCTTTAAAGTGGTTGTCAAGTCATGACAACCACTTTAATCTACAAGTAAGCCTATAAGGCTTACCTGTAGGTACCCTGCATATCTCCCAAACCTGCACGGTTTAGGAGATATACAGTGTAAATGCATGTGCCGACGTCATCGGCACATGCGCAGTGAAGAAACGGCCCGACCCTAAGTGTGCCGTAATTGGCGGCTCCTGCTAATCACAGCGCTGGAGTCCGCGCTGTGATTGGTCGGCGCTCGGGATCCTGGAAGAAGACGGACTCAGCGTGTCGCTGGTTACAGCGGTGCTCGGGGACCGCTGCAACAGCGTCGATCTAAGGTAAGCATTTCATAATGAGCTAGTATGCAATGCATACTAGCTCATTATGCCTTTCTCTTGCAGGTGTTTTTTTTTTTTTTTATTTACTAAACCACTTTAAAGAGGAAGTAAACTCTACTACTGAGTTTTTTACCTGTAGGTAACCCTAGAATGGCTATAGGTAGTGTAAATATCTCCTAAACGTTTGCCGTAGGAGATATTTACTGTACATGCAGACAGTGAAATCATTGGTGCATGCGCTCTAAAGGAACGTCATCTCGGCTCCGGCAGCTCACAGCATCAGGGCCCGCGAACCCGGAAGGAATACCGGGGAAGATGTCGGCCGTCTCAGCGGTGTGCGGGTGTTGCTGCTGGGCTTCGCTCTAAGGTAAGTATAGTATATATTAGTACAATGCATACTAGCTCATTATGCCTTTTTGCTTTTACAGTGTTTTATTTTTTTTTTATTATTATTTTTATTTGTTTACAACCTCCTTTAAGTCTGTGAATGAGGGCATGTAACAGATATAAAGTAGGTGTTATCCCAGTTAGGCTACAAAAGTAGAAATGCGCTTTAGGGTGTTCTCGCAGAATGTTTTTAGATGAGATTTAACATGTGCCTGCAGACATTCCTTAGTATATTGTAGGTCTTGTCACTCACCTTTGTATGGTATTGCTAGGGTCACATTTACATATGTGGAGCCAAGTTTCAAGTGGTCATCAAGAGTTTTGTGAAAATATTTTTAGTGTATTATGCAATGAGAATATAGTGCGGATTGAAGCTGTGCAAAAACAGGAAATGCATCCGAAGCTGACTGCATTTGGAATTCCTGTAGTGCCAAAGAGATCAGCGTGTTCTTCCATACTGATCCTATTCAGAAACATTCCATGCAGCAGGGGCTGTCAGGCTGCATGCCAGAAGAGTCTTTTGAGGCCTGCAATCAGCCCACAGGACAACCCTCACTGTGTTTATTAAATACATCTGCTAATAAGGTGCTAATTTTCTTTTAATCTCTTGTCATAACGCCATGTTATATTTGAGGATTTTATAAGCCACAATCTTGCTTCAGAAATACATTATGACCTGGCATAGTCAGCATAAAGTGCTGTGATCATTCTGTGAGCAAAAGCTATTTTAGTTCATTTAAATGTCATCTGTTTCTCAAAGGACATCATGGTGTAGAATGAGTTATTACTTTAAAGGCACAGTACTTCCAAGAGCAGTTTGGGGGGGCTCTGTGAGGGTAGAAATATGGGAACTGCCATTGTCAACTTTTTTTCATAGACTTCAGGCTCGGGGGTCTGTTATCCTGATACTCGCTCATCTGGAGCAAGCATGTAAGAATGGTGATAGAAGACATGAAATCAGCTGTGGCCAAGACATGAAAGCAGTAGTCACCAGTATTGTCTGCGGTCTACCTGCAGCTGGTCCTTTTCTGTTACAGACCTACCATGTCTTGTTCTGTTCTATTCTTGTGAAGGCGGCTATCTTGGCAGAAATGCATGGTGGCTAGCAGCTTTGAAACCAGGCCACAGGAAAATAAAACTGTTTTACAGAAGAAGCATGATTTTAATCGTAGTTTGGGCCTCCTCTTTAACAAAAAAAAATATATATTTAAAAAGGGGATTTAGCATCTGTAGAATTTCCTATTCGATTACACACCTTCATTTTTAGTTTAGGTTCTTGGTAAGAATCACTGGTTGTATACTTGTACAGGGCCAGTGACTTACTAGGTAGTAAAGAAATTACGATATTGAAATTACCAGAGATAGAACTTAATAAAAGCCCAGACTAAGGGATCGCTTTGTAAAATATTTGTTGTATGAATGTCAAAAGCATTTGTGCAATTTGAATGAAAATTTTTTTTTTCTAAGAAGCTAAAGTGCAAGTCTACCCTAACACAAAAATCCCAGAATCTACAGACATCCATGACCTAACACTAACCAATCTAACCCTGTAAAGAAGAAATCGGTATAAGTGCCGATCGGTCTCCAGCGGTGGAAGCTCTGCAGAGGACACAGCCGACATGAATGGGAAGTGATGTCCTCCATAGACTTGCTATGGAGCTTCCGTTGTCAGCTGTGTCCTCTACATCCGTCTACACAGAGAAGCCGCCACTGACAGCTCAGCGTGGGATTGGGTTGGGTCGTCTGCTGAAAATAGTGATTTCTTCTTTAGTGGGTTAGATCGGTTAGTGTTAGATCTTGGATGTCTGTAGATGCAGGGATTTTATTGTTAGGATGGACTTATCCTTTAAAGCGATTGCATCCCCACAGAAAAAAATAAAAATGCCTGTAAGGCAAAGGCATAATGAGCTAGTATGCACCGCATACTAGCTCATTATGATATACTTCAGAATGAAGCTCCCAAAGGGCCGCTTGGTCCCCGTAGAGGGAGCTGGCAACTTCTCTTGGGGGTTCCTTCCGGGTTTGCGACTCCAGCACTGTGAGTGGCCGGAGCCGCGAGACGTCTCTCTCGTGCATGCGTGCGGAAGCCCTTCTTTCTGGCAAGGTCCAGCGCTATACGCAGGGCCCTTGCCCGACCTTCACTCCGCATGTGCTGCTGACGTCAGCGGCTGCATGCAAGGTGAATATCTCCTAAACCGTGCAGATTTAGGTGATATTCATTTTACCTACATAAGTCTTATTATAGGCATACCTGTTGGTAAAAATCACTGAAATGGGGATACAACCGCTTTAATGCCTGTATTGTCTGCTACACATCGTGGCCAAAATGCAGTATAGTTTTGTTAGTAAGGCATTTCAGAAAACTCTACTGCATTTTTGCCACTAGAAGGAGCCGGCAATACAGGTGTTAATTTCTTAGAAGTTATACTGGCCATTTTGTGTCGTTTGACCCATGAGTACATTTTAAAGTGGTTGCAAACCTCAGATGTGAAATATGAATAAAGCATATCCCGTGCGGACGTGTCTCAATTAAGAACACAAAGTATAATTTCTGTCTGTTGCTTTGTTCCTCTATCAGCATGCATCACTACTGACATGTTTTCTTCACCACAAAAGAAAAATGGTGACAGGCGAGGGACCTCCAGCTGATTGACAGCCTCAGCTCTGTTGTGTGCTGTGTAAAGTGGTGTATGTTCCTTCCCTCCAATCAGCTTTCAGACCTCTCCTCACTGAGCTCTGCAGTGTGTAACTTCAGCTCTCTTCCCCCTTTTTCTCCTACGTTCACTGACAGACGCAGCTCTTCATTGACTTGTGAGTTTATGCTTGTCCCACAGCTGGCCCCTCCCATGGGGCTGTCCTCTCTTCCCACATAAACTCTCCACATAGCATAGCTCAGCAGTTTTAATGCCTAGTTTGCAAGGAGTTGACCTGGCTTCCCTTTCGGGGACTGCAGTCTTGATTGTGACCGTTTTTTTCATATTTTTTATCTTTTACTACTTCTATCAAGCAATGAATCTGCTATCAAGAAGCGGGCCGGGGCATAGAGTTGCTCGGGCTCTGTACTTTCCCCGGCCTGGCCGACTGATGCGAGCCAGTCCCGCGGTAGGGTACCCGCTGCATCGTGCCCGTTCCGTGCGGGCTTCCTAGGGTGACCTCCATCTGTGCCCAAGTCCCGGATTGCTATTCGGTTCGGGCGATTTCTGACCGGCAGCATCCCGTCCAGGCAGGGACGGAAGGTCTGCGAACGGGTGGCTACCCGCTGCGCCCGACAGGAGTGGTGAGTGAGAGTTCCCCCCTTTGCAGGGGCAGAGGGGGGACCGACTACCTCCGAAAAAAAATCAAAACTTTTTTTTATGGGTAGCCGCTGGTAGGGGCGCATGGGGCCCCTTTTCACCCCACCCCCATCCCCCCCCCCGCACCGCACACGATCGTTTGGTCCCGTTCGTACAAAATTTTGCCGCCATTTTGCGGCAGACCATTTTGCCATAGTCTAAGACATTCTGGGCCTATGGAGCTTCCCACTAACGCTCAGAGCGGCCGTTTGCGGTACTGCACGTTCCCTGCAGGTGGTTTTTGGCCTCTAGTGTTCATCGGCGGCCATATTGGAGTCCCCTGCTACTGCAAAAAAACGTGTTTTCAAAAGTTTTTTTGCTTTCTCTTTGGAACGGTGTGTGCACCTGACGGCGCGGCTCTTCTGACGATCCTCAGTTACAGACAGCAAGTATAGGCGGGCTCTCCTGTGGGTGCTGGTGGCGGCGGGTGCAGTCCTCCTGGGTCTCCCTGGTGTGCTGTGGGGAGGTGGTGTCTGGGGGTGCCTCAAGTTTTAGTATACACCTGTGTGTTGCTGAGGGTGATTTCAAGGGGGAGAACGATGGCAGACTATACTGCTGAACCTGCTGGGGAGGACCCAGCATTGGCACAATCTGCGCAAGGGGCTTTTTTGGACCAGCTGAGAGCGGTCTTTAGTGAGTTCCTTCCCAGGGCGGAGGTCGCCCATCAGGCCCCTAAGAAGCGTCGTCCTCCCCTTTGTTCTTCAGGGGAGGATTCTGATCCGGAAGTGGCATCGGGGGCCACAGGGACCCCAGTGGACCTCTCTGACGGTGAACTGGGCCCCTCGGACAGAGAAGAGGACCAGGGGCCGGCAGCTGCGCGCGGAAAAGCGCTGGTTTCCGCTATTATTGCTGGTATTCGCACTACGCTGCGACTGAGTGAGGATGGCGAATCGCAGACATCTGCGTATGTGTGCGGGTCCACCAGGCCCCCTGGGGCCCCCAAGGCCTATCCCTATGATCAATTCTTTGATCATCTGATTTATCGTGAACGGCCGCGTCCGCAGCATTCCTTTTTGCTGTCCAAACGTTTTGCCGCTCGCTATCCTTTTGAGGACAGTTTTTTGAAACGCCTGTGGTGGACCCGCCTATAGCTCGCCTGAATAAGGCGACGACCATTCCTCTGGTAGGGGCCCCTTCTTTAAACCGCTTGCCGACCGCTGATCGGCAATTGACGGCGACAAGGTGGCTCGTGAGCGCAAATCGGCGTCATATGACGGCGGCCGCGCTCACGAGCCTAGTGAGCGCGCGCGTGCCGCCAGAGGCGCGCCCGCGCGCTCACTGTGTTCGGGGAGGGCCAGGGAGCGGGTGTGGCGGCTTCGATTGCCGCCGGCTACCCGCGATGGCCCCCCCGGAGCGAAGGAGCGGAGGTCCGTGTATGTAAACACGGACCTCCGCTCTGTGTGAGGGGGAAGGGATGTGATCACAGCCTTCCTGTATACGAAGGCTGTGATCACTTCCCTTCCCCAGCTAGGCAAGTCCCCCTACAGTAAGAACACGCCCAGGGAACACAGTTAACCCTTAGAGCACCCCCTGCAGGTTAACCCCTTCACTGCCAATGGCATTTACACAGTAATCATTGCATTTTTATAGCACTGATCGCTGTATAAATGCCAATGGTCCCAAAAAAGTGTCAAAATAGTCCGACATGTCCGCTGAAATATCGCAGTACCGCTAAAAAACGCAGATCGCCGCCATTACTAGTAAAAAAAATAATAAAAACCCCAAAAATGAATTCTCATCCGTAAACGCGACCACTTTTGCGCAAACAAATCAAACGCCGATTGCGATTTTTTTTTTTTTTTTTTTTTTTTTATATCGCAAATATGAGGAAGAATATAAATCGGCCAAAAACGGTGAAAAAAAATGTTTTTTTATATTTTTTTTTTGGATTTGTATTTTAGCAAAAAGTAAGAAATTTGGGTTTTTTTGCAAAATGGTCGCTCTTTTGTTTATAGCGGCGATCAGAAATGACGCAGAGGGGATCAAATACCACCAAAAGAAAGCTCTATTTGTGAGAAAAAAAGGACGCAAATTTCGTTTGGGTACAACGTCGCACGACCGCGCAATTGTCAGTTAAAGCGGCGCATAGCCGAATCGCAAAAAGGGCTCCGGTCCTAAAGCAGCAAATCCTTCCGGGGCTGAAGTGGTTAAGGACCCGGCGGACAGAAAGACAGAGGCGCTGTTAAAAGATCTCTTCCTGGTTACAGGCTCAGCTCTGCGGCTGGTCCTAAAGTCCGCCATGGCGGCGCAATATCTGTCTGAGCGTATGGCGGAACTCCAGAATGATCTGGACTGCGGCTGCCTGATGGATGTGCCGCAGAGGGCTAAATTTTTGCTTCAGGGCATCAAGTACCTCTGTGACGCGGCCGTGGATCTACTGCCTATGTTGTCCAGAATGGCGGTTTTTGCAGCCATACACATATCAAATTTTGGTTGTTTTCTGCTGAACAGGACAAACTTTGTTCTGTAGGTGGCTATCCTGGCACCACTTGGCTTGACAACCTTCAATCAGAAGATTGATGGGGCTGGGTGGAAAAGTTGTCAGTTGGTCAGTGACGAACGTGTTTAGAATGCATGGAGCAATCTGTCAGATTTCTTATGTGCAGCCCTCAGGCTTAGCGGTTCTAAACTTTGTCATCACATTTGAACTAAGCGCCTATATCTGTAGTGCTTACTTGTCTGTCTCCAAAGCTCTTGGTGCCATTGCTCTCTGGTGCTTTGTTCCGTTGTCCTGATGGGGGAGGAGAGCTCAGCACACAGCTTGTCTATTCAGAACGCAGCTCTGTATTCTTCCTCCATTCCTGTGCAGTGTGTGGAGGGGTGTGTGTCCGTTTCCTCCAATCGGCTCTCACTGTGTATAAGAGCTGGAACTGCAGCTCTCCACCCCCTCCCCTCTGATCCTCAGATGCAGAATCACAATGGCGCACTTTTGAAGGGATGTAGAGAAGAGATGGTAGCAGATGCACAAGTAAAACTTATGTAGTGGGATTTGTTTAATCTCTTTGCATCACCTGAGGTTATTCACTTCACTGGGTATATATGAGGGTTTAACAAAAAATCTATACTAAATCTATGACAACTGGAAGGGTTGGCTCCTCTTTCAATGGCCATTTTCTGAGAAAACCCCCATTCATTCCAGCACCCTCAACACATTACATACCACTTCTTGGCTGCCCATATAAATGGTTCATTCCCTCTCTGTTCATGTATGCTGTCTGAAATAACTCCTTAGTAACAGACTCCCCTCTGCGGCTGAACAAGCTGAGAGGTGCTCTGGCTCATTCAGACTCCACACATGAGCAGTGCATTCTCTCAGCCACTGCTGCTACAGAGGGAACGCATTATTCCAATGGTCAATGAGGGGCGCACTTCATACATCTGGCCCATCCTGCAAAGGGAGTCAACTACTAAAAAGCTTTTTTGGTAGGGCTGCACATTGCATTCTAATACAAAATGTGTCAATGTCTAGATCACCACATCTAAGGATTAGTAAGCTGCAATATGTTACATTTTTGGTTTTGGGTTTAATACCGCTTTAAGTCTCTCACCTTTTTCAATTTAACATTACGTAAAATAGAGCGAGTTGGATAAAGAGAGATCCCTGTGTAATGGCTTTATCACAAGGGGGAACTGGATGCTGAGGTTTTTGCTGCTTCAGGCGAAGAATGAAACAGGTTGGTGATTCCACCTGCTAGCGTGCCAAAATTTAAATATGACTTGGGTTGACTGCCTGGAACATATAAATCTCAATGTAGTAATCGGATATGAAATATTCAGTTTGTGTCAAACGGTTTCATTCAGTGGCTTAATTTTTAATCTCCTCTTTCTTTTAGACTATGCGAAGACACAGAAATGAAGTGACCGTAGAGCTGCGAAAGGTAAGTTACAAAAACATATGCTACAGTGACAGAGCTTGCAGATCTGATGTCTTTTCCATCCTGTCTATATGTCAGAATGACTGACAGCAGCTTAAATTTGTGAGATTTGGCATCCCTAGTAAAAAAATAACTGCCACAAATATCTGATAGGGCTGAGCATACACAGTCATTTATATACAGTCTCGCTTTGCAGTTAATTTAAATATTTCAAGAGTCAAACATTGAGTACTTATAGAAGTTTATGAGGGCTGATGGTAACTATTTGACTTGGTGGGGAAAGATTGTAGGAAAACTGCCCAAAGCTATCGTACATTTGCTGCCATTCAGTTTTGTGGCAGGAAATACCCCAGCACCAATTTTACTGGCATTGAACTAAACCATTGAATTTAAATTGTGTGGGACCTGTGCTTTAGGGTGCAGTTTTTACAGGTAGGTAGGAGAATATATATTAGTAATTATCATTTTTGTCTATAACAGTCAACAGGTATTTGCTCTCACCTTCAGGGCTCGTTCACACGATCTTCACTGAGTTGCATTGATTTTACATAATTACCGCAAGGGCACATAAACAATTTTCTACAGTATGTGCATATTGCAATGTGGTGCATAGACTTGAATGAAAGTGATTTTTTTCTTTTTTTTTTTTTTTGTGATTAGGCCCCTTTCACACTTGTGCGACTTGGCACTGCAAAAGTCACATGACAAGTTGTACCCCATGATTTCCAATGAGTAGCATTCATATCTGTGCGACCTCAAAGTAGTCCCTGTACTACTTTGGTCTGACTTTTATGCAACTTTAAGTCCATAGACCTCAAGTTTACACAGGCATTGCTTCAAGTCGCACTGCTTTCAGGTCATACAAGTGTGAAAGGGGCCTTAAGAAAAAAAAATGGGGGCTCGTCTTGGTTACACCAACTCTGTTGAGCAATGCCGATCTTGAAATTGTTTTCTATGTACTAGAGCTGCACGATTAATCGTATTAAAATCTCGATCTACCCTCCCCCCCCCCTTGCGATCTCCATTGGGCAATACCGCGATTTTCAGTGCAGTTAATGGGGTCTAACTTGGGGGGCGAATCAGTGCGACTTGACAGTAATAAAAAGTGCCTGAAGTCTTTACTAAGTCGGAGCGACTTGAGTCTTAGTGCCCGTTCATAGGGGCGACTTGCGATCCGACTTGAGTTGCCTCAAGTCGCCCCAAGTCGCTTGACATCTGAAATCCCATTGAAATGAAAGGGAGCCGTCTTAATATACGTGACTGAAGTCGCTCCGTCTTCAAGGCGACTTCTGAAAAGGTTCCTGTACTACTAGGCGACTTCTATCCGACTTGGGCCCATAGGATTCAATAGAAGTCGCCTCCAAGTCGGATCCCCCATCTACATGGAAGTGACTTTACAGTTGAAAGAATAGAATTTATTTTTAGGCAGCCCCCGTCCTCCCTTCTCTGATTGGTCAAGGCAAAGTCGCCTGGCAAAAGTCGTGTTGTAAAGTCGCCTGAGGTCGCCCTGGAAGACGCACTGAAGTCGCCTAGCGAAGTCGGGTCGCCCCTATATGAATGCAGGCTCAGGGGAGAGAGCCAAGTCTGGGCAGACAGCCAACTTCTGAGTCATCATTGATAAGAGTTACAAAGTAATTTTACTTCAAAGGCATTGAACTCTGAGTGAACTCCCCTTCTATAGTTGTTTGCTTTAACCATTTAAAGACTAAATCTTTCCTGACACTTGCTGTTTACAAATAAAAATCCATTATTTTGTGCTAGAAAATGACTTGGAACCCCCAAACATTATATATATTTTTTTTTAGCAGAGACCCTAGAGAATAAGATGGCGGTTGTTGCAATATTTTATGTCACACGCTGTTTGCACAGCAGACTTTTAAACGCAATTTCTCCTTACGTTCACTGACAGACGCAGCTTCTTCATTGACTTCATGGGGTTTATGTTCGTCCAACTAGGAGTTAACTAGGCAGGGAAAAGATCAGCTGGCCCCTCCCTTGGGGGCCGTCCTCTCTTCCTACATCAAACCCCCTCACAGCATAGCTCTCCAGTTTCAATGCCTAGTTCGCAAGGAGTTGACCTGGCTTCCCCATAGGGAACTGCGGTCCTGAGATGACCATTTTCTTTTTTATTTACGTGGCTGCAGCTTCACGTCTCTCCTTACAAGAAGACAGCGCTGACAGGGGCAGCTCTTCAGTCGATCTGCGCTACAGGCAGCGGGAACTGCAAGTATAGCTGGGCTCCCTCCGGGTGCTGGCGGCGGTGGGGTGCTGTCCTCAGATTCCTGTGGGTGTGCATTTCTTTGTGCGGGGCGTCCCTTACATCTGTGCATTTGGGCAATGGCTGGTCTCTCTGCTGAACCTGCTGAGGTGGCATTGGCAGCCACACAGTCTGACCAGGGGGCTTTTCTC
>BLSH010358896.1:140115-152568 GCA_018402905.1 Glandirana rugosa
TATAATTACGTATCTACTATATATATATATATTCAAATTCCAATACCAACCAGCCATAACTTAAAGTGGTTGTAAAGGCAGAAGGTTTTTTTATTTTAATGCATTCTATGCATTAATATAAACTTTCTTTGCAGCAGCCCCCCTTATACTTACCTGAACCCCCTCTCTATCCAGCGATGGTCCACAAATGCCTCGGTCGTCCGGGATTCTCCCTCTTGAGTGGCTGAGACATAAGCAGTGCCAATGGCCCCCCTGCTGTCAATCAAACTCTGTCAGCCAATGAGGGGCGGGCCTAGACTCAGCTCAGTGTGTGTGTGTGGACAAGGAGCTGCAGCTTGGCTTGCTGTGGGGGTACTCAACAGGAGGAATGGGCCAGGACCACTGAAGAGGGACCCAAGAGGAGGATCTGGGCTGCTCTGTGCAAAATCACTGCAGAGAGCAGGTAAGTATAACCTGTTTATTATTTTAATAGAAAAGAAAACCAGACTTTACAATCACTTGAATGACCGCCGACAGGTTAAGTGCCATAGTGGCATTGTTTTTTTGTTTTTTTTTGGATTGCGTAGGTTTAGACAGTGATTTTTCTTGTTGCGTGCACCATAGCAACCACAAAACCGTTTTAACACCTTCATCTGGATACAGCAAAAGTTGCAATATATGATGTTGGTTTTATTTGGCATATACACAGGTCAGCCATATTCTTGACCACTGACCGGTTACAAGAATAACACTGATTATCTCATTACAATGGCATTTGAAAGTGTCTGGGAAATAATAGGCAGCAAGTATACATGTCCCTGATTTTGTTGTGTTAATTGCTGAAAAAAATGGGTACTGCAGTTTGTGTATGGGGCTGTGTAGGCACAGACTGGTCAGGGTGCCCATGCTGACCCGTGTCCACATCCAAAAGTACCTACAATGGCCACCTGAGCATCAGAACTGGGCCACAGAGCAATAGAAGGTGACGTGGTCCAATAAATCGCGTTTTGTGTTTTACATCATGTGGAAGGCCGGGTGCGTGTCTGTCATTTACCTGGGGAAGAGATGGCACCAGGATGCAGTATATGAAGAAGGCAAGCCAGTGGATTGTGATCCTTTGGGCAATGTTTTGCTGGGAAACTTTGGCCCGGCCATTCATGTGGATTTACTATTTCATTGTGATTACGTTACTTTGACACACACCACCTACATTGTTGCTGACAAAGTAACTAACCCCTTCATGGAAATGGTATTCCGTGATGGCAGTGGCCTCTTTCAGCAGGATAAAGCGCTCTGCTACACTGCAAAAATGGTTCAAGAATGGTTTGAGGAATAGAACAAGTTTTAGGTGTTTACTTGGCCTTCAAATTCGCTAGATCTCAATCCAGTCGAGCATCTGTGGGATGTGCTGGAAAGTCCAATCCGTGGAGTCCCCACCTCACAACTTACAGAAATTAAAGGATCTGCTACTGATGGCTTAGTGCCAGATACCACAGCATACCATCAGAGGTCTAGTGGAGTTCATGTTGCAGCGGGTCAGGGTTGTTTTTGGTGGCCAAAGGGGAACCTATTCAATACTAGGTGGGTAGTCCTAAAAGTATGGCTGATCAGTGTATATTTATATTATTCCTGCAATTATGAAATACTGCATATGATTTTTTTTTATTTTATTTGCTGCTTTTAGCAGTTCTTGTCCACAGTGCTGTGAATAGCCTGTACTTTGATGTCCTGCTTTATTCAGGTCTTTTAACAACAAAGACAGCTTGAACATGTCAGAAGGACGCACCCCCTCTGTCTCCTCTAAAGCCTTGTCTGGATTTTCAAGCTAGTAGGCTTTGCAAGCAATGTCATGGAAGCACTCTGTTAAATATTTAGATTTAAAATCGGATATCAAAGATCAGCGTATAAACTTGTAAATAACACAGCGGTTTGCAGCTCTGCCTTGCAGCACTGAGGTCCTCAGTTTGAGTCCTGCTCAAATCAGTATCTGCATGTTCTACCTGGGCTTGTGTAGGTTTACTCTGGGTACTCCGCTTTCCTTCCACAAGCAAAAGACTTGCTGGTATTATAATTTGCTCCTAGATAAATTGGTCCTAGTGTGTTTGTATCTATGCATGTATGAGAGGGACCTTAGTCTGTAAGCTCCTTGAGGGCAGGAACTGATATGCACTTATACAAATACTGTGTAAATTGTTGACTGTATGTAAATGCTGGCTTTCCTTTAACCACTTCAGCCCCGGAAGGATTTAACCCCTTAATGACCAGGCCATTTTTTGTGATACGGTACTGCGTTCCTTTAACCGACAATTGCACGGTCGTGCGATGCTGTACCCAAATAAAATGTATGTCCTTTTTTCCCACAAATAGAGCTTTCTTTTGGTGGTATTTGATCACCTCTTCGGTCTTTATTTTTTGCGCTATAAACAAAAAAGACCACCAATTTTGAAAAAAAAACTTTTTACGTTTTTGTTATCCATATCTTAAAAAAAAAAATATATATATATAGTATATATGTATATATATATGTATATGTATGTATGTGTGTGTGTGTGTATATATGTGTATATATATATATATATATATATATATATATATATATATATGTGTGTGTATATATATATATATATATATATATATATATATATGAATTTATTCATCAGTTTAGGGCAATATATATTCTAATACATATTTTTGATAAAAGAAATCCCAATAAGCATATATTGATTTGCGCAAAAGTTAGTGTCTACAAAATGGGAGACAGATTTAGGCACTTCTGTGATTTTTAGCGGGACTGCGACATTGCGGTGGCCAAATCTTACCCTAAGTGACACTTTTTGGGGACCAGTGACACCAATACAGTTATCAGTGCTATAAAAATGCACTGATCACTGTATAAATGACACTGGCAGGGAAGGGGTTAACACCAGGGATGATCAGAGTTAACTGTGTCCTAGGGAGGTGCTTTCGAACTGTAGGGGTAGTGGACTGACTGGGAGTACAGAGAGATCGCTGTTTCTGATGACTAGGAACAGACTATCTCTCTGTACTCCCCTGTCAGAATGGGGATCCGCCTTGTTTACTTTGACAGATCCCCTTTCTGCCTCTCTGTGGAGTGATCGTGGGTTGCTGGCAGATATCGTGGGCCCCAGCAATACGCATCGGCTCCGGCGTCGCACACCTGCTGTATCTATTATACAAAGCGCCGTACCGGTATGGTGATTCACGCAATAGAGCCACTTTGCCGCAGTACATCCGTGGCAGACGAACTTTAAGTGGTTAGAGGTTGTAAACCTCAAAAAAAGCCTGCAAGACCAATATTAATACTTTAGAACGAAGCCCCGCAGCAGCGCCCGCACACCGCTAACACGGCTGACATCTTTCCCGGAGTTTCTTCCGGGTTTACAGGCTCTGGCGCTGTGATTGGCCTGTGCTGCGATTTTCACCATTAATGGCACCTGTGGCCGTTTCTTCAGAGCGCATGTGCCAGTAATGTCCCTGGCTGCATGTAATGTAAATATCTCCTAAATGGCGCAGGTTTAGAAGATAGTTACACTACCTATAGGTGCGTTTATTATAGGCTTACCTATAGGTAAATGTTAGATGAGGAAGTTTACTTCCGCTTTAAATGCTGTACTGTTGATAGTAAAATTGTTACCAGTGATTTGATTTTGTGTTATTGTCTAGAATGACGAGTTTAGTCTGTCGTCGCTAAGCTCTTCCAATCTTGTTTCTTGAGCAGATGCTGTGCCGCTGTTTCTGAGACTCCTCCATTCCGTGCATCAAAATGTCTGTGAACAAGCAGTGTGGGCACTTGGAAATATTATCGGTAAGAAATCCTTCTTGGTAGACAGTATGGGACAGTGTGGTCATGTTATAAATTGGGAGTTGTAGAAATTCTTATTGATCAGTCAATAAATCTTTGTTTAGTACTATACTAAAAGGGAAAGCAAATACATTGACCAATGTACCTTTTTTAATTGCTATTATATATTGTCTTGCTCTAAGATATAAACTTTGGCTGCTGGAACATTTCTTCAAGGCAAAATAATTATACTCATGCATACATTTCAAGGTCACCCTTTTTTATTTCTCTCCATTTTTAATGGAATTTCTTTTGAACCCTTTCATTTCTGTAGGTGATGGTCCACAGTGTAGAGATTATGTCATCTCACTTGGAGTTGTTAAACCGCTCTTGTCCTTCATCAACCCTTCCATCCCCATCACTTTCCTTCGGAACGTCACATGGGTCATTGTCAATCTGTGCAGGAATAAGGACCCCCCGCCACCCATGGAGACTGTACAGGAGGTAAAAAAGATGAATTGTGGTATTGTGAACTTTGCTGTGTGCAGTGAACATTTTAAATGTGCTTGAGTAACTTTTGCAGAAGTAGATAAAATCTCTACTCGAGTTCAGAAAACACAAAATCTACTGATTATAAAAGAAGCTGCTAGGCTGCCATTACTGAGCTCCACTTTGCTTTTGAAACTGCAGAAACGGGTATGTAAATAAGGTCCTTTTGACACATTTAACTTTCCTGATCTGCATTATTTGTTTCCAGTTTGTAAAACAGTGTATAGAAAAGTATAAAAACTACAAGATCAGCACAAAAAACATTTTCAGGGAGTACACAATGAAAAACTGTTTCTCTTAGTGCAGGTTTACGTTAAATACTGAAAGAAACATAGCGGCCAGCACCATTGAATTGTGGTCTTGCATTTTTTTTATTTTGCCTGGCTGTTGCACTCATCGGCCAGCTTCAATGCTGTAGGTTTCATCACAACTGGTATGCCAAAAAGGAGATTGAACCTGGTTTGCGACCCTCCTAATTAAAAAAAAAAACAAAAAACAAAAAACAGCCGCCACTGCCTAGAGCTGAAGTCCATGTGCTAGAGAACTATGGTAATATTTCTTGGTGGCATAGTTCTCTAGCACGTGGACTTCGGCTCTAGGTCACATAAAAAATGGCTGACCCATATAGTCTATGGTGGCTCTAACAAAATGTAAAGTCATTTCTCTTGGGATATGCTACATTGCTATTCCTGCAGGCACTACTTTGCATGATTCACATTCAGTCTTTATGACAGACTCTCAAATGAAGAGCCAGATAGGATAAATAGAAATTCACATATACATTGTATTATAGGTCACATCAACAAAAAAAATAAACCCATATACATTAGAAATTAGTAACAACCTAAAAGCCAACAGTTGTTAACAAAAGAAGTACAATATTAAATTTGAAATTTAATAAAGGGGTCATTACCCCTAACTCAGGGCTTGACAAATTTGCTTTGAATCTAGGAGCCAGCTAAAGTTAGGAGCCAGGTTTTTAGCGTAGTGTGGGTGGTCAGTGCCCAGGGTAAGGCAAGTGATTTGCGCCCCCCCTAACTTACAGCAGAGCAGCCAGTCAATAACTCCACCGTTACATCAGGGTTATAGGCTGGCCAGATAAAAACCTGTTATAGGGGAAACTCCTTATGCCTAATGCATCGTGACTGCGACATGTAAAATACCCTCATCTGCTGCCTAATGCAGCTTAAGGGTTGCCTTTGGTGGGTGGCAAAAACATGTCTCTACTGCACATTTGTACCACCCAACTGCACATCTAAATAAAGCCTTAGTGACACTTTAACCAGTTGCTCGCCCACCATCAAATGACGGCGTTCCAGAAAGCGTGCTAGTTGCGCCGTGTTGCCAGGACACGACGTGACCGTGATCTGTTTAAAGGCCCACGGCTCTTTAACCATGTGATCGGCTGTGACCATTCACAGCCGGTCACATGTAAACAAGGAAGTGGCAGTAATCGGCGCTCGTCGCCTCACACTGACGGAGTGTGTGGCAAGGAGAGCCGATCAATGGCATCTCCTCACAGAGGATGTCTAGGGGATGTAATCAGGGCACTGATCATCAATGCCCATCCCAGTGCCAGCAATCAATGCCCTTTAGTGCCGCCTATCATTGCCACCTATCAGTGCCCATAAGCGCAGCATATTAGTGCCGCCTCATCAGTGCAGCATATCAGTGCCGACTCATCAGCACACATCAGTGAAGGAGAATAACTACTTATTTACAGAATTTACTGACAAAAACTTAAACTTTTTTTTTTTTTTCTTAATTAGTAAAAAATAAAAAAAACCCAGCAGTGATTAAATGCCACCAAAAAGCTCTATTTGTGTGAAGAGAAAATGATAAAAATTTCACATGTTTACAGTTGCATGACTGTGCAATTGTCATTCAAAGTGTGACAGCGATGAACGTTGAAAAATGGCCTGGGCAGGAAGGGGGTGAAAGTGCCCAGTATTGAAGTGGTTAAATAAAATGCAGAAAAAAGGTGAAAAGTATTCCAGTGCTGCTGATCTTCTTATGCTGCCTCTTTGCAGCCACTTCCTGCCTACATGTGTGTCTCCCACAGTGACTATTCATTGCTCTGGTGGATTTCTGGTCACCATAAAATACTGGAGCCCAGCTGCACATAAAAAGTGATAATTGATGTTGGTACATGGGGCTTTATCACAATTTTGTTGCTTAGAATATAGATCACAATTGTCATGATGTAACATCTTTCACATTATACAAAAAAAAGTTCCAGTTTTGGGTGGAATTCCGCTTTAAAGAATAACAAAAATCCGGGCAGCCTGCAAAGTTCAAAAGCTTTTAGGCCTCGTGTACACTGCTGCCTCTAAACGGCCATTAAGAGGCATTTGGGCAATTTTTCCAGCTGCCCCTGAACTCATCTAATGTTATTTTATTAGTACATAGGGTCGCTTTAAGGCAGTTGAGTTTAGAAGCTTTTTTTGGAAAGCAAAAAATTGCGTTTAGACTGCATTTCATAGGCATTTGAAACACCAAATGTAACAGCTTGTAAACACGCCTAAATGCCTAACCTGCGTTTAGCAGCGTTTTGTTTAGAGGCGTTTGTCATATAAAAAAAAAAAAAATTGCTTTGAGACGCGAACGCGGTAAAACGTGGCTAAATGGCTGTTTTTAAGCTTCTGTTTCTCGCTGTTGTCAGTCATTCAGGGAAGGTTGAAAAAGCGTCCCATGTACCTGAAGCCTTAGATTAAGCGGAGAACGGCTCTCCCTGGATCAGTTGCTGTTTTAAGATGGTGAGGAGAAAGAAGGATCGGCTGCCACTCGCCAGAACGCGGTTTCTGGTTGCCATGACGACCTGGCGCCCAGGGATTGTCGAGCCCTGACCTAACTGAGGCTCTCCCTTAACTAGGTTATCCCCCAGCACACCGTCTCTAGAGTTCCACCATTCATTTAACAATATGTAAACAAACACATTGCCAGGTCTGTCTGTGCATGTGTGAGATCTAGTGCTGTGCCACCGCCTGAAAGAAAGCGCCTTCTCCCAATTACATAAAAAAGGAAGATGGTGACACAGGACCTGTAGTAGTAGAATGGTGCGATATAGGACAATGCTGGATTTATAAATGTATTAGTAAAGCATGAAAAGAGCAGCAAAGGGCAAAAACACAGTTTCCATTTGGAAGGGTGAAGTTCCTCTTTAAGGCTACTAATGTATCTTGGAATTGACACGCTTTTAACAGTTATCTGAATGAGTGTTGTTGAAATAGTTTTGCTAGAGGAGGATTTACTCATCGCTCTTTTAAGATCAAGGGGAAATCATGACTAGTGTGTTCTATATTTACTGCTTAATGGAATCATCACTTCTAAAATGTACTTGCATGTAGAGCTTGTAAAGATTTTAGTAACTTGTCAGTCCTGAAGGGGTTCTTGTCAACGTGAGGCTCAGAGAGCAGCGGTTAAAACCAGGAGCTGTGGTGGGCATAGAACGGGTGGGAGGGAGTGGATATCTTAAGCATTGCTGATTGCTGTAACAAATGTTTTCCAGCTGTCTTTAGGACCCTTTCACAATTTTGACACAATTTCTATGCGATTTGGGATCAGTACGACTTTGGTCCAACTTTGTTGCAACTTTGGCACAATGAAAACCTATTACAAAGTCGTACAGAAATTGCATCTATATTCAAGTGCTATTTGCATGGGACTGAGGGTTTAACACTGAAGTCTATGGACCTCAAGTTGCATCAAAATTGGGCCAGAGTAATGCAGGGACTACTTTGAAGTTGTACAGATATGAACGGTACGCATTAGAAATCATGGGGAATGACTTCTCATGGGCCTAAAACAGATTTATATGTTCAGTAGTAACTCGAATGCTGACAAGATGGATAGAAAGGAAAGTTAGAATTAGACTATTGTTTGCGGGGCGAAGAACGTTCATATTAGAGACATTCTATAATATGCCACCATCCTTTGGTGTTTCAGTAAAGCGGCAAATCACAATGACACATTATGGGGGCTTATTTCTTTAAATGGATGCTCATACTTGCATCCATTGAGTTGTTTGCTTGCATTTTAAAGTGGTTGTAAAGGCAGAAGGATTTTTTATCTTGATGAATTCTCTTAATTAAGGCATAAAAGCAGTTTTTACTTGCAGCACTCTGTCCCCCCCTCCCCCACCCCCTCATACTTACCTGATCCTGATTTCGATCCACTGCTGTGCCTGAGAGCAGTGGTCGGTCTCTCTCTGTGTCTGTCTTTCTCTGTCTCTCTCTCTCTCTCCCTACTCAGTGGGAGCCATTGGTTCCTGCTGCTGTCAATTAAATGCAGTGATAGGAGGGGGGATGTCAATAGATGCACAAGGTGCAGCTCATGATCGAGCCCACACTTTATTTAAAAAATAAATAAATACTTCAACCTTTACAAGCACTTCAAGATATTTTTTTTTATAAATTGACTTCCCTATGTGAAGCTTGCCTGCTTTTGTGGCAGGCATGATATACTGCATTGCTGCTATTGTGTAGAAGGTTACTGACTTATCAGCACATAGTGCCTTCAGATCGAATTCTGTGCAGCAGATTTCTGCTGCTGAATGACACAATGGCAGCTTCCCTGCTAAGTCTACGGCCTAGTTTGGTCCATAGTCATAGAAGAGAGCAAAGCCCCACATGTCCAACTTGGATAAAGGGCCTTTGTAGATTACAGGCGGTCCCCGGGTTATAAACAAGATTGGGTCTGTAGGTTTGGTCTTAAGTTGAATTTGTATGCAAGCTGGAACAGGTATATTTTTTAAGTTTTTTCACTCCAGCCAAAAAATTATTTTTAAGTTTTGGACAGATAGCTAGGGAAGGGTTGACACCCCTGTAATGTTTGTTTTGCTGTCTGTGCCCCTGTTCAGAAGATATCACCTCACTTTCTGTCCCTGTGACAATTGGATTTTAAACATTTTGGGTTGTGGAAACACGGATTGGTAATAAAGCTTCAGTGGAGACACCCTTTTCCCATGATAACTCTTACAGGAGTGAATTCCTAGGGGTAGATTTCCTCTCATTTCCTGTTGTCTAGCTCTGTTTGCAAGTGAGTCATTTGTACGTCGGATTTTTGTAACGCGGGGACCGCCTGTATTGGTGAAACTAGTTTTGGATAGTATTACAAATGCAATGGAAGTCTGTCTTTCCTTGCATTATATTCCTTGTGTTAATGGAATTGTATTAAGGGAGCTCATTCTCTTGAATAGGCTGAATAGAGCACCCAAAAGGTGGTGTATATTTAACATTTTCAGTTGTGCACCACACCATGCTCTAGTGCATTTCTGCTTGTTGCTTTGCTGTGTTTATCAGAATGAATGTCACTGCATTGCACTAACATGCATTACATTAGCACACTGGTGTGAACACAGGCCCTTTATTACCAACATTTTCTTTATTGTATGCCTTATTCTTTGCATTGCAGTCTTGCAGGTTTTGACCCCTTTCTCAGGTATTTCTGTCCTTTTTCGTAAATGTACCCAATGTAGCCCACTCTTTGTGCCACAGCGATGCATTTCCCATGCAGATGGAAGCCCCAGAAAGCTATGACAACGCAGCACTGGAGATCTCAGTTTGTCGGGAAGTCTGTCCTATAATGTCCTAGTATGCATTGCATACAGTACTAGTTCATTATGGCTAAAACCTGCAGGGGGGTGGCATTTCTTTACTTTGCTCACTAACTTTACTACCGCTTTAATACTTTTTTTGTTTTGTTTTTTTTGCACTTTGTTTCTTAACTTAAGTTACTCCTAGTTAAACCAGCTCTAGCTGTTCATTGTTGTAAAAAAATCTCTTTATTGCCCCCATACTTTTTTGCAGTACTCTGCTCATGGTAACAGTGTGTCTAAACTCCATAAGCACGCTGTACGCTTGATGCACTAGGTGTAATCCTAGACTGTCACCTGTCCTTTCAGCCCCAAATTCAATCGCTGTTGAAAGCTTCTAGACTTCACCCTCATAACCTCTCTAAAATATCGCCCAGCAAATAAAATTCAAAATACTAACCACAACATACAAAGCCATCCACAACTCTGCCCCGAGCTACACCACCACTCTTGTGTCCAAATATCATCCAAACCGTCCTACGCTCCTCTCAAGACCTCCTACTCTCAACCTCCCTCATCTCCTTCTCCCATGCTTGTCTCCAGGATTTCTCCAGAGCCTCTCCCATCCTCTGGAACTCTATACCTCATCTTGTCCGGCTATCTCCTACTCTAGCTGCCTTCAGGCGATCCCCGAAAACACATCTCTTCAGGGAAGCCTATCACACCTCCAACTAATCTTTTACCACTTCCATAAGCTCACTCCCCACAGTTACAACCTTTTGTGCCACCTGCCCCGCGCCCCCCCCCCCCCAATTAGATTGTGAGCTCCTCTGAGCAGGGCCCTCTTAATCCTCTTGTATTCTATTGTATTGTACCTGTATTGTCTCCCTTTTTATATTGTACAGTGCTGCATAAACTTTTGGAGCTGTATAAATCCATTATTATAATAATAATGCTGCCTCTAAGGACCAACTTTGACGGGCTTGTGTTAATGGCTCCAGTTTTAGATTCAGATGATATTTGACATTGAATTCATTGACAGGTGTATTTGCCCTGCAGTAGACCTCCTTCTGACCTGCATCAAGCAAGTTTTGCATTCTCAGACTTGTATGAAAATGCAAAACCCATCTGATTCAAACGCAAGTCCACTGCAGGCCCTTAGAGGACCCGTTGGCTTTTGTCCTGGCAACAGCACCTAGTGGACCTGTATGTTTTGGCCAAGATAATGGCAATTCTGTCATTCAAGGGTAATGTTCCGTTACATACTGAATATCCAAGTGCATTATATGCAAGTATATCTCAGACCGAGGAACTTTCCTTGTGTACAGCCTTCTACAGGCATGGTCTGTACTCCTGAGATCTGCTGTGTACGCTATAAGAAAAGGATTACGTTAGAACAAATTAACCAGTTTGTCCAAAATTTATTTGAATTGATTAATAAGAATTGTCTGTCTTTTCTTCACTACCATCTCTTTGAGATATTTTTTTTTTCTCTTTGTAGATTTTGCCTGCTTTATGTGTCCTAATCTACCATACAGATATTAATGTAAGTATTTAATATTTTTTTCAATTTTAAAATGTAACCGGTTAATGTGTAGTAGAGAAATGGATGATACCTATGTGGCTGAATTACCAGAATAGTTAGTTTTTTTATTTTATTTTTTTTAATTTGTGTTCTGTCATGGAAATGGAGGTGCAAGTACATCTTTTCCAAATGTGCTCAAAACCGCTTTGAATTTCTTTGTCTACGAGCTGTCATTTGCCGTTTTATAGTAAGAGTCATTGAAGTCCATCCATTTGCTGTTTTAGGTCATTACTGGTTGATGCAAGTGGCCTTGAATTGTATACTGCTTAAGCCTCGTACACACGGTTCGATGGTCATACGACCGAACGGACCAAATCGTAGGTTGGATCATGTAACTTGCGTACTGACATGCATTACATGATCATACGACCAAGCCGAACGTAGTGACGTGTTATGAACGTATAAAGAGAAAGTTCAGGTGCATGTAATTAGTGTCCGGCCGTTCCTGACTTCTGAGCATGCGTATTTTGCTACTACCAAAGTTTTATAGTTTGCTCACACAGCTTTTGTTGCATGACCGTCGTACGTAGGCTGTTCTAATCGGGCGTACTAACGGTTAGATGATCATACAACTAGGAGTCGTACGATCGTTTTGCATACGACCGTCGAACCGTGTGTATGAGGCTTTAGATTTGGTACAGTAGTATATCTTTAGCTTATTTTAAAATAGGAGAACGTTTGCATTCTCTTGATGGTATTTGATCTGAATTGGTACTGATACTATTGTGGGTCAGAGTAATTTGTTTTCTCCTATCGTTCACTGACAGACGCAGCTTCTCCATTACGTGTGGGTTTTATGCTGGTCTCACTAGGAGTTAACTAGGCAGGGAAAAGAAACAGCTGGCCCCTCCCATGGGGGCCGTCCTCTCTTCCCGCATAAAACCCCCTCATAGCATAGCTCTTCAGTCTAAATGCCTAGTTTGCAAGGAGTTGACCTGGCTTCCCTTCAGGGGAATTGCGGTCCTGTTTGTGACCTTTTTTTTTTTTTTTTTTTTTTTTTTTTTT
>BLSH010358896.1:164204-182220 GCA_018402905.1 Glandirana rugosa
AAAAAAAAAAAAAAAAAAAAAAAAAAAAAAAGTTTTGTGGTGCACATCACACACACCCCTGCCTCTTGATAAGCTATACCCTTTGTAGCCATTAGTGCATTTCTCCTTTTAACTGTAAGGGTGGCATGCTGACTACTGCAGTAAGAGCCCGTTCACACCAGCCCTCATGTTATGCTCTGTATAATGTGCACACTGGTTTGCGTTGTGCAGGGGCAGCTCAGTGCAGTGCATTGTGACATTGTATTGTGCCATATTAAAATGCAGACATGCAGTTTTTTATGCAGCACACGCTAATGCCTGTGTACTGTAAACAGGGCACATAGAAAACCGTTGTTTTCTGTGTCCTTGCATTGATTTGTCCTAAGAGGGTGCTCTTCCCACTGACCCCTGAGGATTTAATTCTATCAGGGGTTTTTCAGTAAGTTCTATGGTTCCTCAGGGGAAAAGAAATTGAGAGAGACTGCATTAGAGGTGGGATCTTTGGTAACAAATTGTATGCAGTGTTTATTACTAATTTAGGCTTGACATACTTAAGGGTGCCATGGGGAAAACATGTGGGAACGATCTCTTTTAATTTGGGTTCCGTGCTTTCAAAGAATTAAGGCCTCATACACATGGACGGTTTTTTTGACGCCAACGTTTTATGGCATTTTTTGCAGCTCTCCATGTTAGTCAATGGCCCCATAAAAACGCCAACATTTTTGAGCTGTAGATGGCATCGGCGTTAGTGAGCTGAAGCTAGAACCCACGGCCAGTGCGTTCTGAGGCTGTAACATTTTGGCATTTTTTGACGCCGACGCCACAAAACGCCAACTTACGCCAACAAATGCCAACAAACGCTAACTAATATTGTACTGGCGTTAACCGGCGTTTTTTGACGCCAACGTTTCTTGGTTGAAAAATAGCAGAGGGATGATTTTTTTTAAAAAAAGCCCATTGACGCCGACGCTCGCTAACGCCGAAAAACGCCGATTTTTTTTTTTTTTTTTTCCTTGATGTCGGGCACAACGTTTTATTTATTTAAGAAATGTCCGTGTGTATGAGGCCTAAATGTTGGTGTACTTTGTCACTTTGAAGTCTGTGCTGTGTGGACCATGGCAGTGAAAGGTTCCCATTCTATATACAGTATATCACTGAGAAGCCACTTTAGTGGTATTTATACCCCATAATAAAATCTTATGTATAGGTTATGCTTTTGTTATGTATTCATTTTCTTTTCTCCATTTTCTTTCTCAGACAGCAGCTCTAAGAGCCGTGGGCAATATAGTGACAGGCACCGATGAACAGACTCAGGTGGTGTTAAACTGTGATGTCCTTGCGCATTTTCAAAATCTACTGACGCATCCTAAAGAAAAAATCAACAAGGTAGTCTAATTTTAATGTGTCTGAGAGTTATGTGAAACCAGAAAAACAAGAAATCTAAGATCAAATAGTCCTAATTCTGAAAGGAGAACTCTAGAAATGATTATTTAATCAGCTTTGGCCAGCTTGGCTCAAACAAATTATCCAGATGCCACCTCTGTGTAGCTGATGGTGAAGTTGAAATTCACCGTTGTAACTTGCTACATACAGTAAGCTGTGTCCTATTCTGGCGGGTGCATGAGGAACTTTTTGTTTCTCTAAACTAAACAGCTTGCCCACATCTTTGCCACTCTGGAGAAGCCATGTTTGGTTGGCCATATTTGCCCCTCCTCTCCAACTCTGCCAATCAGAGAATGCCTTGTAGTCAATGAAAAAAAAAAATGCTGAAATGCAGGCTCCTTATGATTCTTGTAATGAGTTGTGAACACAGTCCTTTTATTGCAGAAAGACATGCAATGTCACTTCTGCAGTAAAGTACACTTGCCTATTCACAGTCCTCTGCAAAACGTACACTGTTGTGCATGTGCAGCTCAGTTTACATTGAGACACGCTTGTGGTGTGCTAGGATGACTGCACTTCCCCTCATTCACAGGAGTGACGTCATCGAGCATTGCTAAATCAGAACGACCAAGGACCCAGGGAGAAGATGCATGCGAGGGACCTCCCGGGCGCATGTGCATGGAAGTTAAGATAGGTGCACCTTTCATAACCTGTTGCACCCAAATTCGGGGTGTAACCTGTTACACAGTACCAAATCTGCATCCCATGCACCACACCAGCCCCCCCGTTGTGACAGCAGGCAGGGGATCTTCTCCATGTCGAACGTCGCTTCCACCCAAAGCTCTTAACCACTTGCCTACCGCCTCACGTAGAAAGTCGGCGACAAAGTGGCACCCCTGCGCAGATCAGCGTCTATAAATGGCGATCCGCACAGTTGCAGGCAGGCGCACGCTCTGAGTGGGGCCACAGGTTGGGTGGACTCTGTTCGCCGACGACCCGCGATCGCCTGTTAGTGAGGAAGAACGGAGGAACCGCCAATGTAAACATGGCAGTTCCCCGTTCTGACAAGCGGCATGACGGTGATCTACTGATCCCTGTAATCGGGATCAGTTAGATCTGTCATGCCCCTGCCAGCCCAGCCCCCACACAGTTAGAACACACATAGGGAACACCGTTAACCCCTTGATTGCACCTACAGGTTAACCCTTTCTCTGCCAGTGACATTTATGCAGTAAATCCGTTGCTATTATTAGATCTGATCGCTGTATAAATGTCAATGGTTCCAAAAAGTGTAAAAAAAAATGTCCGATCTGTCCGCGGCAATGCCGCAGTCCCGATAAAAATCGCAGATGGCCGTCATTACTAGTAAAAAAAAAAGTAAAACGCCATAAATAAATTCTCATAGTTTGCAAACGCAGCAACTTTTGCGCAAATCAATCTATGCCTATTGTGTTTTTTGTTTTTTTTTTTACCAAAAATATGTAGAATACATTTTGGCTTAAAATGATGAATAAATTTGTAATTTTTTTTTTTTTTTTTTTTTTTTGGAATATGTATTATAGCAAAAAGTACAAAATATTATTATTTTTTTTATTTTTTTTCAAAATGAACTCTTGTTTATAGCGCAAAAAATAAAAACCGCAGAGGTGATCAAATACCACCAAAAGAAAGCTCTATTTGTGGGAAAAAAGGGCGTCAATTTTGTTTGGGTACAACATTGCACGATAGTGCAATGGTCAGTTAAAGCGGCGCAGTGCCGAATCGCAAAAAGTGCTCTGGTCAGCAAGGGGGTAAATCCTCCTGGGGCTGAAGCAGTTAAAGGAGACTATTTTTTTTTTCTAATTGCATTTAAGTGTAAATATGAGAACTGAGGTCTTTTTGACCCCAGGTCTCATTTTTAAAGTGGTTGTCAAGTCATGACAACCACTTTAAACTACAGGTAAGCCTATATTTAGGCTTACCTGTAGGTCCCAGGAATAGCTCCTAAACTTGCACCTTTTAGGAGATTATTCCCTGTATTAGCATGTGCTGACGTCATCGGTACATGCGCAGTGAAGAAACGACTGGGCCGTGTCTTCATGAAGTGTGCCATAAATGACGGCTCCCGTGCGCATGCGCAGAAGTGGCGTCAGCGCGGCTCCTGCCAATCACAGCGCTGGAGTCCACGCTGTGATTGGTCAGCGCCCTGGATCCCGGAAGACGACGCACACAGTATGTTGATCACAGCCGTGCTCGGGGACCGCTGCTACAGCGTCGATCTAAGGTAAGCATTTCATAATGAGCTAGTTCATTATGCCTTTCTCTTGCAGGTGTTTTTTTTTTATTATTATTAAAACAATAGACTTGACAGCCACTTTAAGAGGTCCTGGCATGCTTTTTTTCTATTACAAGGAATGTTTACATTTCTTGTAATAGGAATAAAAGTGATCACATATTTTTTTATTTTTTTTTTTCTAAAGGACGGTGTAAAAATAAAATGTAAAATAAATAAGAAAAACAAAAAAAAATGTAAAGCGTCCCTTCCCGCCGAGCTCGTGCGCAGAAGCGAATGCATATGCAAGTCATGCCCGCATATGAAAAGTGTGTTCAAATCACACATGTGAGGTATCGCCACGATCGTTAAAGCAACAGCAATAATTTTAGCACTAGACCTCTGTAACTCTAAACTGGTAACCTGTAGAAATTTTTAAAATTTTGCCGATGGAGATTTTCCACGAGCGGGCACAATTTTGAAGCATGACATGTTGGGTATCAATTTACTCGGCATAACATTATCTTTCACAATATGGGAAAAAATTGGGCTTACGGTTTTTCATTTTTTTTAACTCAAAGTGATTTTTTTTTTTTTCCCCCCCAAAAAAATCGTGCTTGTAGGAACGCTGTGCAAATACGGTGTGACATGAAGTATTGCAACGAGCGCCATTTTTATAGCAAAAAAAAAAAACCTGACTTTAACTTGTAAACACCGAATCTCAAAAAGAAGCTCAGTCCTTAAGTGGTTAAAAAAAAACATAATAAAGGCACTTTTTTTTTTTTTTGCCTGCAAAAAAAGATGTGCATTTAGTTATTTTTTTAAAAGGTGAACTTTGGGTTTTAATTCATCCTGGCACCATGGCGCACCAAGAATGTTCAGTAAACTACGTAGGGTAGGTTAAAGCTCTTGAAAAGTTTGCTGTCAATAGTATGATCTTACTGTACAATACTTTGTTTTTAGGAAGCAGTTTGGTTCCTGTCCAATATCACAGCAGGCAATCAGCAACAGGTTCAAGCGGTTATTGATGCTGGACTAATCCCAATGATCATACATCAACTGGCTAAGGTGAGTTTGTGGCCTCAGAATTTGAAACTCAAGTCTAGTGCTCAGTCATAAATAGCAATGCTTTATATAATAATAATTTATGCAACTTGGTGGTGTGTGTTTACTTAGATGACACAGAATAATTTCCTCCATTTTTTTTTTTTTAAGGGTGATTTTGGAACTCAAAAAGAAGCTGCCTGGGCAATCAGCAACTTAACAATAAGCGGACGAAAAGACCAGGTGAGAGAAGGAATTATTTTCTTAATATAAAAGTCAATTGGCTGTGGCCCACTTAAAAGGTTTTGCTGCTGTTAAAATCCCAGTTAGTCCTCTGGTAAGTTAGTGTAGCGTGATCAGGTGTGCACATTTTTTATTTTTTTATTTTAAGATGCACAAGAAATGGCAATTAAAAGTAAATGGCAAGCGGCTGATGTGCCAAGAAACAGTACATTCAGCAGGGTAATAACATTCAATGTAAATAGCACAGTCCAACAGTATCTGCATATAGAACAAGAAAAGACGGGTATGTGAAATCAACAAAAATTACGAAACATCTGAAAACATAGATTCTAATAATGAGTGAATATATATTGAATGGTACCCAGCCGCATCAATTTTTGAGGTGTGCACATTTCTAATGTGTCTAACTTTTGGGGCATTGTCTCTTGGTGGAGATAGTTTTAATTATTAACCCATTTCCACTGCGTGTATGCATATATGCAGCTTCATAGAGGTGGGTATTCCATGGGGCCGCATATATGTACACATGTTTGAGAGCCCCGGGTCCTATACTAATAATTGGGAACCAAGAAGCCCAGTACCTGATCACTGTAATAGCCTCTGATTGGCTATGACCGCAGTCAATCACTGTGCAGCCTGCCCCCCCCCCCTTTTTTTTTTTTTTTCTTTCCTTTTCTCGAATGGAGAAAAAGACACTATCTCTTTTTCTCCTGCTAGAGGAGCAAAATGTCAACAAAAACAAATGTGTGAAAAAATAAATCAATACAAAAAATGGGCAGATTAAGGTTTGATCATGGTCGGTATGGGAAAAAAATAAAAGCATTTTTTAAACTGGTATTAGTATGTGTTAGGTAAAAAAAAAAAAAAGGCAAATACAATATTTAGTATCGCTGCAATCGCCAGCAACAGGGGAATTTATTATGGCTTGTTCTTTGGTGGTAGGTTATGGTAATAGAAAGAAATATACAGCTACATTTTTGTTTTAAAATATTTTTTTACCATTTTGTATCAGGAAATACCCATTACCATTTACCACCAAAAGAAAACCCAATTTGCCCTGAAAAAAACAGGTAAATCCACTTGGATACACAAAGTGGAGTTGTGGTGATATGTAGAGTTTTACGAACACATCAAAGTTGCAAAACTTTGTTCAGTATTTCTTTTACACTCATGAAGGGGTTTAAATGTATCCCTGTTATAGATATCAGAAAAGAGGAGAGCTGCTGATTCTGACCAGCCTTTCTGTCTATTGTCATTCTTGAAACTAGCCACACACAACAAACATGCATGTATAGTGTTTTATTTATTTATTTTAACAGGTGGAGTACCTTGTACAACAGAATGTTATCCCACCATTTTGCAATTTATTATCTGTGAAAGACTCCCAAGTTGTACAGGTGGTTTTGGATGGCTTGAAAAACATTTTGATTATGGCCGGGGAAGAAGCGAGCACAATTGCTGAGATCATAGAGGAGTGTGGAGGTGAGGACCTATTTCTTTATATCTCCTAAGTGTAATTACAGCTCATTTAATGTCTGTTAATAGCAGTGGTGAATATCAAGTGGAAGTTGTCTGAAAGAACTGTATTTCTTAATTGTACATCACATGAGACAGAGGACTTCATATTCATGATTGCTTGGGTTATGCTGCTGCCATTATTTGAATTAACACTGGCCACAAAAAGCAGGAATCCCTGCACATCTCAGATGCCCCAGATAGGAGGGAGTGGGAGTTTGCCCAAGCCTTTAAAGCCTGGATGAAGTGTACGCTCTGTTCCCAAGAGACTGGGGATCCTGCCATCTGTCAGTTCCTAGAAATTTTTCTGAATGCCTTGAGTTTCTTGATGTCTTTGAAAATTCCATACAGCGGTATTCAAGGGTGGGCACAGTGTCTGTCCACATGAGAAGGATCCTATGGCTCAACTACAGAACTCCTATGCAAGATGAACTCCTAAGCAAATTGAAAGGCTGCATGTTGAGTAGGCAAATACTTGTGTGGACCATCCTTGGATGCCTTCATCCAAAAGGTGACTTTGGGTAAAAGCACCCTTACCCCTGAAAGTGAAGGTCACAGGTCAGAAGCTAGTAACGCCTTTGGAATTCAAGAAGTGTTTCTTTCTTAAGCAACAAGCCTTAGGTTAAAAGCAAAGGCTTACATCCCTGTTCTGGAATAAATGGACCAAGTTCCCTTGCTTTAGAGGCAAATATTTTCCTTGTGACAAAGGACGTCCACACTCGTGCTGGTGTGATGATGATTATTGGCTTTCACTAACACCTGGGCCCAGGAAGTCAGACCACTGGGTCTACAACGTGGTGTCCAGAGGTTACAAGTTAAACTTTTGTTGCTTTCCCCCTTCGCGCTTTTATGCGCTCAAGGGTAATTTTGAATCCACAAAAAAGAGCGGCTTTCTTTATCGCTCTGGAAAGGCTGCTAACCCAAGGGGTCCACAAACTCTTACTGGACGGGAGAGGTTTCATAGCTTCTATTCCAACCTTTTCATGGTTCCCAAGCCAATGGAGATGTCCGGTCTGTGGCACCTTTGGACATCCCCAATGTCAGCCTGGGTCGATTGGATTAGCAGATTTAATTACACTAACAAATTGAAGCCAAACTCCAGCTCACACTTTATAAGCAGTTACAGCAAACTTTTGGGATAAAGGTTTTACGTAGATAAAATTGATAATTGTAAACACCAGTCAGTGGTAAATGGTTTGTCTTAACCCTCAACTACAAGAGCTTGTTCTTTTGAAAAACACTTACTGATGAAAGCTTAAAACAAAACTACTGCAGCCATCACATCTAAGAATTGGTCAGCTGCAATGTAATTGTTTTGGGGTTTTATACTGCTTTAAAGTCCAAGTTTAAGTTCAGGATGGAATCCACCCATTTGGTGATTGCTTTACTTCATCAGGGGCACGTCCTTGCATCATATACTCAATCAAATTTTCTGGCCTCACCAGGATTTTCTCCAAATAGCAGTGGAAGATTAACACGTTGTGGGATTGCCTTTTGGCCTGTCCATGGCCCCCAGGGTGCTTACTATAGCTTTGGCTCAGGTTTTGTGTTTGTTTGAGAACCCGGGGTATCCCTATTGTGCAGTACCTGAATGAATTGCACCTCAGGGAACAAGCTGCTAAGAAGTGGACATCTAATGTCCAACAAAAGCTGCAGGTCCTAAAACGTTTCAGTTGGGTGCAGAAACTTCAGAAGCTGGACTTTGTTCCAAATTTGTTTGGAGTACTTAGGCTTAGTCTTTGATATGACTCAGAGGGAAGGTACTGCTTCTGCAGGGGAAATGTCTGTCTCTTCGATCCAAGGCTGTTGGAAAGCCTCTTGATTATGGCCCTGTCATCTTATTGCCCTAATCTGTTCAGGTTTGTAATGCTGCTATCTGGTCATCTTATCACATGTTTACAAAGTTCTATCAAGTGGATGTCACGCCTCTTCTGATAGTTATTGGTAGAATGTCTTGCAGGTGGTTTTGTAGTGGAGCTTCCCCTGTTCTGTTTTTGGGTTTGGACATGTTTGCCTTGTTGCTGACCTCTCAGGTTCAGTGCTTTGAGACATCCCAAGTAGTCCTCAATATAAAATCCCTTTGTTCTGTGATGTAAAAATAAGCAGTTACGATTTTTTGTTTTAACAGTAAAATCCTTTTCTTGGAATACATCACAGGACACAGAGATCCTTCCCCTTTTGTCTGCTCCCAGTTGTTAGCCATAGGTTTAGCTGAGCTAGGAGGAGTTTTGCAGGGGTGGGGATTCCTGAAGGTGGCATCATAACCCAGATAGTCATAAATATGAAGCCCTCTGTATCCTATGATGTACTCCAAGAAAGATGATTTTACAGGTAAACCAAAAATCCTAATTTTGATTTTTGTTTTTTTTTTTTGGGCTTTTGCTTTCAGCTTTTTAAGGCAAGTTAGAAACCCAATCATTGTTTTCTTGAGGTTTCACAGCGTTCATATAGGTGGTCATACAAGGCATACTTTATATTCAGATTAGGTTTTCAAGTTACATAGGTTGAAAAAAGACACAAGTCCATCCAGTTCAACCCAAAAAAAAACACACACACAATATATATATATATTTACTCACACACACAACCCAAATAATCCCATATACAATCCTTCACCCACAGTTGATCCAGAGGAAGGCAAAAAACCCCAGCAAAGCGTGATCCAATTTGCTATAAAATGGGAAAAAAATTCCTTCCCGATTCCCCGAGAGGCAATCGGATTCACCCTGGATCAACTTTACCTAAAAATGTTAGTACCCAGTTATATTTACATTAAGGAAAGAATCCAGGCCTTTTTTAAAGCAATCAATCGTGCTGGCCAAAACCACCTCTGGAGGGAGTCTATTCCACATTTCCCTATTTGTAGATGAAATCTTTTTTCCTCTAGACTTAGAGTGCCCCCTTGTCCTTTGTGACGACCTTAAAGTAAATAACTCAACACCAAGTTCACTATATGGACCACTTATATACCTGTACATGTTGATCATATCCCCCCTTAATCTCCTCTTCTGGAGAGTGTGTGGGGGTGTGTGGTCATGCATAGAGAAATATATTGTTTGGGTGCATGCATGTTTCAAATTATCAATCCACAATAAATGTTCATATAAAGAATTATACAGCTTAGTGGCAAGAGATACGTGCACCAGGTTTAAGAAAAGCTACTTTTTAACAGCGGCATCAGTTAAAGGTCTCTTATGGGTAAGCGTTTATATCTTGTATTTTCACTTGGTTCTCTATTTCTTTTAGGTTTGGAAAAGATAGAAGCACTGCAGCAGCATGAGAATGAAGAAATTTACAAACTAGCGTTTGAAATCATAGATCAGTATTTTTCTGGCGATGATGTAAGTTGAAGCAAAAAAATTTCCTCACGTGTTCCTTAATATTCACTTTGTGATCCTTTATCTGCTGTTCATAAGATGGCAGTGACATTTCTGTGTAACATATAGTTCTGCTTGAATTTATCTACTTTGCCTGTTTCTGCCATGTTAGAATGTTCACTTTTTTGTCTTTTTTTTTTTTTGATAGGGGGAGGGTGAAGTGATAAACGAACAGGGTTTTTTTTTTTTTTTTTTTTGGCAGTCTGTTTATTTTGTGGAGGTTCCTCTTCCTTCTTGTCCAGGCAGTGATGGGATGTTTTTCCAACTGACACACCGCCCAGAATCCATTTTATATGGACTAGAGAATAATAGTATGCCCAGAGGCAGTGGGCGAGCTCCCTGGATCAATGTTTTACATTTTTATTAGGGGTCGACTGATGTCCTTTTTTTTCATTGCTGATACCGATTTTTCGGCTGCATTTCAGGCAGATATGTGCCCAATATTCTGTAGATTTAAAGATTTTATTTTTACATTGCCCTTTTTTTATCACTTTTATTGCTGTCACAAGGCATGGAAACCTCTCTTGTGACCGTAATAAGCAGTGACCGGTACTCTTTATGGAGAGATCTGGGGTCTATAAGACAGCGGTCCCCAACCTTTTTGGCACTGGGGACCGGCTGTGTGCAAGAAAATTGTGCCGAGGCCCAAAGGAGGGGCGACTCGTGGGCTGTGTGCGTTTCTTCGTGGGCAATTTGTCGGGGCAATGGCTGGTATTGGCGCTTCAATCATCACGGCACTATGGTTGGGTTGGTGTCAGGATGATTGAAGTGCATTATTTCTATTGTTACATTGTAATATAAAATGAAATAGTAATAGTTCAACTCGCCATAATGCAGAATCAGTGGGAACCTTGGGCTTGTTTTCCTGCAACTAGGCGGTCCCATCTTGGGATGATGGGAGGCGATGACATCCGAAGTGTGTTGCTTATGTCCAATCTACTCCGTAATCTTGTTTTAGTTGCTGTCACTGCAGAAAACCCAGCTTCACAAAGATAGGATGTTGGAAATTGCAGCAGGTTTTTCAGTGCTTTTGTGGCAATAGCCGGATATTCTGCCTTGGCTTTAATCCAGAATGTATGGAGATTTGAAGTCGTCTCAAACACACTTTTAAGGCCACCATCATTTGTGATCTCAAGCAGTTGATTGTCTTCTAGCACAGACAAAGTGGATTCACCTGGCTTATTCACAAATGGGTCACGGATCCGTTCCTTCCCAGTTCGGGGATCTTTTGTGGTTGAGAAGTAATGCTCAAATTCTTTTGAAAGCTGAGAGAGGTGATCATGCACCAGCTGGGTGAAAGAAGGTCCTGTCTCAGTCTCTTTCATCATAATGTTGGAAACATGTCAAAAATCCCATTGTTGACTTGTCACCCCAATAATTCCAGTTTGGCTTTGAATGCAGCCATTTTATCTGCTGACTTGAACACCATTGTCATTCTTACCTGAAGTGAATGATTGAGTTAGTTGAGCAGGTTAAATATGTCACACAAGTAGACAAGTTTTATGACCCATTCTCTGACACTGAAATGTGCTGCAAGGGGTGACCGTTTTTCAGAAAGAAATCTCTGGGACGGCTCTCGTAACTCAAACACTCTGCTCAGTGATCTACCTTTAGAAAGCCATCTCACTTCTGTGTATAAGAGAAGACGTGTGTGCTCTGCATCCATCTCCTCACAGAGCTGTTCGAACAGACGAGTTAAGGGCATGTACTTATGGTTGATCATTTTAATCACATCCTGCAAAACGTTCAGTTCACGTGACATTTTTCGGCTAGCCAGCATTTCTCTATGGAGGACTCGCATTCGGAAGCAACCTCCTTGACCCGAGTAGGAAAACCGTAAAGCCTTTCAGTTATGGCAGCAGCTCCGTCCGTGCATGTGCCAACACAAAATGACCAAGCCAGTTTTCCAGATACATAATCATTCAAGGATTTGAATGATTATGCAGCTGTGGTGTTGGTTGGCAACAAAAGTGCACATAATATATCCTCCTGAAAAATATATCGCACAAAGACAAGCATTGTTGCCTTATCAACATCAGTAGACTCGTCAACCCGTATTGCATACCATGGTGATTTCTTTATTCTCTCCAGCAATTGTGCCACAATATCTTCTGCAATCTCAATTCGTCTAGCTACAGTGCTAGCCGAAAGAAAAACGTGCCTACTTTTCAACCACAGCCTTTCCTAAAATTTCACGGCAAATGACCTTTGCAGCAGGCCAGGATCAACTGTTCTCCGATAGTCAATGGTTTCTTTGATTTAGCAATGCGGTAAGCCACCAAGAATGAGGCTCTCAATGCAGATGCATTTATCAAAGAGGTGGCCTTCAATAATTGCTTCTGTTCATCATATTCACATTTTTTTCTTTTGAAAAACTCAATAGGCTTGTCTTTTAATGAAGGGTGCTTGGTCTCCATGTGGCGAAGCAGTTTTGAAGGTTTCATGGCTTCGTTGGATAGCCGCTCACCACATATACAAAGCGGATTGGGATAATGTGTATCGCCTGTTGCAATGAACCCGGAATTTAAATAGTACTCTCTGTATTCTTTTAAATGCAGCTTTCTTTTTGTTGGCAGTCTTAGAAGAGTCTTCTGTTGTCTCATCATTGGGTCTTTCCCCCCTTTCAAAGAAGCTCTCCAACAACATTTGTTTTTTTTACTCATTTTGGCTAGTTCGGGAAGCCTGCCACCAGATACAGCTTCTCACCATCTTGTCACCAGATGCAGCTTGTCACTGTTGCAGTCTGCCACCAGATGTGGATTGTCAGTAGCCTGCCATTAGGTGCAGCTTGTCACTATTGTGGCCTGCCACCAGATGTGGATTGTCAGTATTCTGCCACCAGATGCAGCTTGTCACTATTGCAGCCTGCCACCATGTGGACAAGTCACTATTCTGCTACAAGTTGTGGATTGTTCCTGCTGCGGCCTGCCCCATATATGGATTGTCACGGTTAGCTGCCATCAGATGTGGATTGTTACTTTTCTGCCTCCAGGTGCAGCTTGTCACTGTTGCAGCCTGACACCAGATGTGGATTGTCACTGCTGCGGCCTGCCACCAGATGTGGATTATCACTGTTAGCTGCCCGTAAATTTGGATTGTTACTGCTGTGGCCTCCCACTACTGCAGCCTGCAACCAGATGTGGATTGTCTCTGTCAATCACCTGCCACCAAAAAATAGCAGCTTGTTACGAAATCATTTTAACATATAAAATCTAGTCCCCCACCCCGAGCATTGCAGAGTACAGTCTACTTAGGCTCTCCTTGGGCAGGCTGTGAGAAATGACGTCACTCTGTTTTGTCATTCAGCTGCGGCCTGCAACCAGATGTGGATTGTCACCTGCCACCAAAAAATAGCAGCTTGTCACAAAATCATTTTAAGATCTAAAATCAAGTTCCCCAACCCCAGCATTGCAGAGTACAGTGTACTTGCAGTTACGGGCTCTCCACGGCTCTGAATGCTCCCACAGAAGGCTCTCCACAGTGCAGACCGTGTTAAAAAAGCAGGGCGGGCAGAGAGAGATGACGTCTCACTCTCTCCTTCTCTGATAGGCCGTGGCTGCCTTTAAGAAAACAGCAGTGCGGGCAATGAGAGATGTCATCTCTCTTAGGCCGCCTGCACCGATGACAGTCTGCTCCGTGGCGCGGCCCTGCTATACGGGTTCCGCGGCCCGGTTTTTGGCCACGGCCCATAGGTTGGAGACCCCTGCAATAAGACACCAAACCCCTCCTATGCATTTGAAAGTATTCAGAATGTCAAGATCAGCGTTTTTTAAAAACTGGTGCCTATTAGGATGCCAGTAATCCACAAGTGATATCATGACATTGCTTCCGGGTTAATAGATCCGAGGCCCGAACAAAGCTTTAGGCGAATGCCAATAATTGGTTGACCCCTAATTTTTATGTTTTGGGCCTTAAGACCCCTTTCACACTGGAGCGATGGATCCGTTAGCGGTAAAGCGATGCTAGTTTTAGCGTCGCTTCACCCCTGTTTAAGCGGTGCTTTGCCGCTGCTAATGGGGCGTTTTTAACCCCCCAGAAGAGGTTAAAAGCGCCTGCGTTGTGGCACTTTCGTATTTCGCATTAGTAAGCGCTGGCCATTCTTCCCAATGGCATTGGCGGTTTAGGCTCGGTGAATACAGTGCTCCCACACCGCACTAAAGATGCTGCTTGCAGGACTTTTTTTTCCTGTCTTGCAAGCGTACCACCCCAGTGTGAAAGCATCCAAGCTTTCACACTGTGGCTGCAAGGGAGGCAGTTTACAGGCGCTACTTTTAGCGCTAAAGCCCCTGAAAACCGCCCCAGTGTGAAAGGTGTCTTAGAAATACGTCCAGCTCTTCCACCTGTTTATAGCCTTCACAATAAGAACCCAGTTGCAAAGAGTGCGAGTGCCCTTGTGTCTTTTTCGACAAGAACATTTTTTTTTCACTCGTGTTTCTTTTTCCTGTTGATTTTCATTAATGGTTGCATATAACAATATATACCTCTGGCCTTTAGGTCTGTGGAGGTGGTAAAAGAACTATGTTGTCTAAATTGTATAATAAAACATGTATGTTGTCATCAGAGGCACAAGAAGGGTTTGTTTTTTCGTGGCAGAACTAAAAGCCTGTGGGTATGTTATAATCGTATATAAGCTCTAATGAGCCCTCTGATTCCTACTGTATTAAAGCGGTTGTATACCCAGGCAAAAAAAAAAACCCTGATACTAGCTCATTATGAAATGCTCACCTTGGAACGAAGATCCGACTGGGCTGCTCGGTCCCCTCTGAGGGAGCGGACATCTTCCCTCAGATCTTGTTTCCGGGTACGCGGCTCCAGCACTGTGACTGGCCAGAGCCGTGAGATGTTACTCCCGTGCATGTGCGCGGGGGCCCCGTCTTTCCAGCTTCGCCAGGACATCACGGCACAGCGCTTGCAGGGGTAATATCTAATAAACCGTACAGGTTTAGGAGATATTAATTTTACCTATAGGTAAGCCTTATTGTATACAACCGCTTTAAAGTGTATTGTATTTGTACTGTCTACCCTCAAGTTGTAAAGTGCTGCGTAAACTGTTGGCGCTATATAAATCCAGTATAATAATATACCTGTGCCTTTCTCCTTGGAAGGTTTAGACTTTTAGGACTCATTCTTACCAATCATCAGGGATCAATCATTCTTTACATGTCTATAGTCAACAGTAGTCAGGATTGTGCAAGATTGTTTAATGGTTTTTCTTTTCACCTTCACAGATTGATGAAGATCAAAGCCTCATTCCTGAAGCCACCCAGGGAGGTACCTACAACTTTGAGCCGTCAGCCAACCTTCAGACTAAGGACTTTAACTTCTAAGTGTGTTGCAGTGCAGCTTTTCTCTATCCCACGACAAGTAGTACCACCAGATGTCCACCAATTGAAGAAACCTTAAAAGCTTCAAGATACACACGCCTCTTCATTTTGATGCTTCTAAAGCAAAACCATGTATCTGTCACTTGCAGTTGCCAAACGTCACACTCACAAGGACTGTAATTGCATATGCATGAGCTCGGTTTTCTTTGAAACCCTAACAGTCCCAGCTGTATTTTTTTACCTTTTCCATTTGGCACTGTGTGCTGACTGCCACAACATCCAACGTTTCTTTTTCTGTTGTTAAGATTTCATAGTGATGGCATATCCGCTTCCTGTGGAAAAGTAGCTTTTCTTGAACCTGGTGCACTGTATATCAAGACTTTGCTATAATGCATACATTGTGGAAGACTCTGCAAAGGGTACAGTCTCCTCTGAGCCTCCATCTTCTCCATAGACATTTTCATATTTTGAGGAACTATAAATTTATTGGAAAAAAAAATAATCATGCAAGCCAAAAGATTTTGTTTGAAACTGAATAAAAAAGATTATCTTGGGTGAATTATTGGAAAAAAAAAAAAAAGTAAGAGAAAACTGTTAAGTCTCTAGTATTTCCCAATCCCAAGTCATGATTGGAATATGGAACGGATTTAAAAGCAAAGCTCCTTTTTATTTTTATTGAACATCATGCCCTATTTGACCACTTCAACTTGTGTTTCTCCTGCTGTTTTTGAAGTAAACAAAAGCTGTGCATGGGAATTTATTTTCTCCTTAGAAGCTGCCCTTGAACACCTGATCTGAAGATTAAAGCGACCATCCCTTTAAAAGTCTAGGGAAGATTTTTCTCCAACAAGATCTCCTGAAATACTGTGGGGGAGGTAGAGGGAGAAACCTTGCTTTTCAGTAGAGATGGTATGTTATGTGAATAATGGTGGTTTTTGACTTTGGGTCAGACTGTGGAGCTTTTCTTGTTTACTGTAATTAGTCTTAATCTCTACTTTGTAATAAGTGCTTTCTAGTATATGGTTGGCAACATAACAAGAAGCTGAAGTAGCACTAGGCGCTGTGTACTCCTACAGGTTAGTGGAAACCTGACTAGTTGGCAAGCCACAACCTTGGATGCAGCTGTTCTACAAGCTCCCCGAAAGCTTTATTCTGCTAAAAGCAGGTGTGCTACAAATCATAAAATAGGGCTCATTAATGCATATACCTGTACAAAAGGGGCAGCATCGCATCTCTGGCCATTAGGCAGTAATGCTATTAGCGTTGGGCGCTAGCATTCTTCATTTGGCTGTACAGTAACCCCGTGTTTTCTGACAAACTTAAGAAGCTATATTTTAATTTTACATTTGTTTTACCAGGTCTGCCCAAGTGGTGGTAATCAGACCCAGATAAGACAACATGGTGTTTATATTTGATTAGCTTTTTTTGCTTTCAGAAGCCCCAGTTTCCAATGTGCATTTTTCCTTTATATAAATGTGTTAATTTTTTTTATTTTTTGTGGTGGGAGCTCAATCGCCTGAGTGACTAGGAACATTTTACGATAGGGATACTGGTACACATTTTATTGTGTTAACAGATTTCCAATGATTTGATGTGAAGGGATAGTTTAAATTTTAAAAACTTTTAGTTAGCAGACTTGGGTCGTGTTTACTGTGATATTGAAAGAGATGCCATCCAAAATTTGTGGATCCACTTTTCTTTAAAGGCTTGGTCTACCCAAAATGGAAATTTTCAGTGTTCGGTAGATGCTAGTGGTGTTACGGCACTCGACGGCTGCTTATGTCTTATGGAGACTAACCATAAGGTCTTCCCCAATGAGCTTTTTGGCCTAGGCCAATTTTGGACCCATTCATATCTTTGCCTGGAAGAGGTTGGTGGGTACCACCCATAGGAGTTGATTTACTAAATAGACTGTGCACTTTGCAAAGTGCAGTTGCTCCGGAGCTTGGTAAATGAGCAGAAGCTCCATTATCCAATCATGTGCAAGCAAAAATGCTGGTGGGTTTTTTTTTTTCTTTTTTTTTTTTTTTAATTAGTATACTTTGCACATGATCGGGTACTTTTTGCAGTTGCTCCAGAGCTTAGTAAATGAGATTGCAAAGTGCATAGTCTATTTGGCTTTAGTAAATCAACCCCATAGAGTTGGTAATGGCTTGTTCATGTCCATGAAGGACTAATAACTTAGCCAATTCATTAAGCTGAAGAAGACTTAAAGGTCACAGAGGAAGCTCTGGGATATAGGCAGCCGGCATGTGCGGCTTACTAGAATTTAAACAGTACTGAAGTTTGTTCTTTGGTGATTTGTCCTATAAATGCTTTCACCTATGAACAACGCAGTGGGTGTGCATTCATTACAATATATATAATATATATCTCTGCCAAGGTGGAGCCACTTTAAAGAGGGGGGTGGGGTTTGTCTTGTATCCCCAGGAGGATACAAGCGTATGTTTAAACTGCAAGATTTTTACTTGCTAGAGAATCTGTTTTAATATAGCAGTCTGGCCTCTGATTATTTATAGGTTTTATAAATTTTAGATTAAATTTCTCTTTAAGGTGGCTCAAAACATTTTCAACTCTCGTGCACATAAAGAAAAAAAATGAGTTGAAATTCATTGTGCCTTTTTTTCTTTCCCCATCCCAAGAGTTTTAGAGCTGGCTTCATATCATAACCGCATCTCATCCACACAATAATAGGCTAAACTCTGTGGTGTTTTACGTAGCGTAGACAGTTTTATAGCAGAACTTGATACGGTCACTTTACTTTATGGTTTCCAATTTATTTGTATTTCCAAAAAAATTGGTCGTTTTCCAAAATTTTTTTCTCAAATTTTGTTACCAATCAGCGGCATTGGTCCACTGTTTTTTTTTTTTGTTTTTTTTGGGGGGGGGGGGGGGGGGGG
>BLSH010358896.1:185615-206545 GCA_018402905.1 Glandirana rugosa
CCGGCTGCGCCGGTTTTACCGTCGCCTGCCCTCGCCGCTTGTCGGCCCGCCCACAACCCTCTCTTCCGTACTGGTCCCTGGTCACGTGGACATGCGGGGGGGGGGTTGGCCTTGCCCGTGGCGATCAGCGGGGGGGGTCTTTTTCTTTTCTTTCTTTTGCGCAAGCCTTCTGATGAAGACTGCAATCAAGTAGCCGGCTGGGGACCACGCGGATGTTCATTGTCCTGCCATCTCCCCAGCACGGCCGTCAGGATGCGAGCCACCCTTAACTGCCTGTTCCGTGCGGGTGGCCGATGGGTTAAAGCCCCACCTGCGTACCCAGTGTCCGGGCTGTGGCCTGCTCCAAGGGTCGCTTGGCCTGCAGCATACCTCTCCACCTGGGGGGAGGAAGGTCTAAACCGGGTGGCTACCCACTACGCACGTCTGGATGGGTGAGTGACACCCCCCTCCCCCCTGGTGGTGGAGGGGGGGGCGACTAGCGGTGCCCGTTCCGGTTGGGGGGGGGGCGTACAGGTGCACTGGTCCCTGGTCATGCCTTCTCTCCCAACACCCGCCCGGCTGTTCGCCGCTCCCGTCCGCTGCCATTTTGGCCGCGTCGGCCGCCATTTTCCCGGAGTCACGGTCGCCGCCATTTTGCAAGAGCTTTGGCCTCTTGTGTCTGCTGGTGGCCATTTTTGGTTGGTCTCCCTGTATGGGAGTTTTCCCATGTGCTTTTGGCACCATTCCTTTTCCGGGGACCGCAGCAGCGGCAGATACCCAGCAGTGGTGGCATTGGCAGACGGCGGCCTCTTTCAAGCGCACGGTGGCACAGGGTGTTCCGCAAGTATTGCTGGCTTCTCTCCCTGGGGTGCGGGAGCGGCGGTGCTGGGTCCCACTAGGCAGTCCTGAGGCATTGCAGGGGGTGGCTTCGTGGGGGCGTATGGCTAGTAGGCCTCATAAGTGTCCCGGCGGTGGCGCAATGGCGGCTGAACCGGCAGTTGCTTCTCTGAAAGTGTCCGCGGAGGCACAGGCCGTGCTGGGACCTCTGGTTCCCCTGGATCAGTGAACCTCAATCCTGGAAGAATTTTTTGCCCGGGGGGAACTGGACCGGAGTAGGGGGGGCCCCAAAAAGCGTCCACCTCCCCTGCAATCTTCTGAGGAGGACTCAGAGCTGGAAGGGGGCTCGGGGAGCTGGAGCCTTCGGATAGGAAGGAGGACCAGGGGGCCTCGGTAGCGTGCGAAAGGGCGCTGGTGGGCGCCCTGGTCACGGCCGTCTAATTCACTACACCTGGATCAGGCTGGGGCGCTACAGGCGTCTGCCTATATGTTTTGGGTCTAAGAAACCCTCCCGTACCCCAAAGGTGTTTCCCTACCTCCAGTATTTTGACCAGTATGTCTATAAGGAGTGGCAACGTCTGCTAAATTCCTTTACCCTGCCAAAACGTTTTTCTGTGCGCTATCCCTTTGAGGACAGCCTGTTACAGAAATGGGTCTCCCCTGCAGTGGATCGGCCAGTGGCCTGCCTGAATAAGGCGACAACTATTCCCTTGGAGGGATCCCCCTCCTTTAGGTACCCGACCGATAGGCGGATGGAAGCCGTGTCCAAGGCACTCTTTCTGGTGGCGGGGGCAGCAATGCGGCCGGCCTTGGCGTCGGTCATGGTAGCTCAGTCACTCACGTATTGTGCGATGGAGTGGAGTGAGGCTCGGGGCGGCATAGATTTGCCTGGATCCGTGCAGCGGGCTGACCCCCTGGTGCAGGGGCGTCGTTACCTCTCTGACGCGGCTCTGGACTTGGTGCCGATGTTGTCGAAAATGTCTGTTTTTGCAATCATTAGGCGCCTGCTGTGGCTGCGACGCTGGTCGGGTGACCACGCGTCCAAGAAGGGCCTCACGGATCTGCCTTTTCAGGGTGGTTGGCTCTTTGGGCCCCAATTGGATGAAATCATTAGGGATTTCACCCGGGGGAAGAGTAAGTTTCTTCCGGAACCCAAGCAACGTGACAAACACCGCAAACGGGCCTCGGCCCTCTGGGCAGAAGTGTATTATTTTGGTGCGACCGGCCAGGCAGGCAGGAGCTCCCGACCCGGTAAGTCTGCTTCTGGCTCCGGTAAGCGTCCCTGTCAGCGCAAGCCCGAGAAGTCGAAGGATAAGTCCTCCTCCGCATGATGGGTTGCCCCCGCCCGTCTCTCGAGTGGGGGGCCGATTCTGGGGTTCGCGGACCGGTGGGCCACTCGCATCTCCGACCGGTGGGTGCGGGAGGTGGTGTCCTCCGGGTACAAGATAGAGTTCAGCACTCGGCCCCCGGACAGGTTCTTCCTGTCCAATTTAAGACTCCCTCCGGCGGGTCGGCTAGCCCTGCTAGGGGCTGTCCGAACAGGGGGTTATTGTGCCAGTCCCTCCGGCGGAGAGATTTTGCGGTTTCTACTGGAACCTCTTTGTGGTGCCAAAGAAGGGGGGGTGGGTCAGGCCGGTTCTGGACTTAAAAGCGCTCACTCACTTTGTGAAATCGCGCAAATTTAGGATGGAGTCAGTCCGTTCGGTTGTGGCCGTCCTGCAACAGTAGGATTGGCTGGCGTCCCTGGACATCAGGGATGCATATCTTCATGGTCCCATTTGTGTCAGGCACCAGCGCTTTCTGCGCTTTGCTGTAGGGGGCCTCCATTACCAGTTTGTGGCTCTCCCCTTCGGCCTAGCCTCGGCTCCGCGGGTCTTCACCAAGCTGCTGGCTCTGCTGAGACAGAGAGTCATTGCGGTGGTAGCTTACATGGACGATCTTCTCCTACGAGCGGAGTCAGCTCTGTCTCTGGAGGACAATGTTGCTATCACCGTGTCCTCACTGAGGGACTTCGGTTGGCTAATCAATTTGCAGAAGTCGACATTGACCCTGTCCTATCGCCTGGAATATCTGGGTCTGACTTTGGACACGGTGCAGGCGAAGGTATTCCTACCTCCGGACAAGTTGCTGACGCTGCAAGCAGCAGTGCGAACTCTGTTGTCACGACGGGGGTCCTCACGTTTCTGCATGTGGGTGTTTGGGCTCATGGTCTCGACTTTTGAGGCAATACCGTACGCCCAGAGTCACACCCGGCTCCTGCGATACTGCTGCAGTGGGACAAGTCCCCCTCGTCCCTGGATCGACTGGTCGGGTGGGATCATCAGACCAGGGGGTCGTTGACCTGGTAGCTTCGGGCCCCGGCAATGACTGTGGGGAAGTAGTTTCTTCCCCTGGATTGGTCGATAGTCACGACGGATGCCAGCCTCTCAGGCTGGGGAGGAGTCCTGGGGCACCTGTCGGCTCAGGGCCATTGGTCGGCGCAGGAGTCTCGTCTTCCGATCAATGTGTTGGAGCTCAGGGCGATCAGGCTCTGTCTCTCCCGCTGGTCGGCGAGGCTGCGCGGCCTCCCGGTTTGGGTTCAGTCTGACAACGCCACTGCGGTGGCGTATGTGAACCATCAAGGCGGAACAAGAAGCTCGGCAGCAGAGGCAGCCCACGTTCTAAGGTGGGCAGAACTTCACGTGCCAGCAATCTCCGCCATCTACATTCCGGGTGTAGAAAATTGGAAGGCGGACTTCCTCAGTCGCCAAAAGCTGATCCAGGGAGAATGGTCCCTGCATCCAGAGGTGTGTTTCGCCAGATTTATAAAAGGTGGGGCACGCCAGATGTGGATCTCCGGGCGTCCAGATTCAATCACAAGGTGAAGACCTTTTGTGTGCAGGTCAAGGGACCGGTTGGTAGCCACGGATGCCCTGGTGGCCCCATGGTCCCGGTACAGGCTTCTGTATGCTTTTCCTCCTCTCAAGCTTCTACCATGGTTGTTGCGCAGGATAGAAGTGGAGGGAATCCCGGCAATCCTGGTGGCTCCAGATTGGCCTCGGCGCCCTTGGTACGCCGACTTGGTGCGGATGGTAACGGATGTTCCCTGGAGACTCCCGCTTTGCGAGGATCTACTGTCGCAGGGTCCCATCTTGCACCCTGCTTTTTCCTCGCTGGCTTTGACGGCATGGCTATTGAGTCCCAGGTACTGAGGAACGGGAGACGGGGTGTCTCTAAGTCAGTGATCCCCACCATGCTTAAGGCGTGCAAGTGTACTTCGCGTAACATCTATCATCGCACCTGGAAAGCCTATATTGCCTGGTGCGAGGTGGGGGGTTGGAACCCCTGTTCCTTTGTGGTTGCTCGGGTGCTGGCCTTTCTTCAACAAGGCCTGGACCAAAAGTTGGCTTTGAGCACTCTCAAGGGTCAGATTTCCCCCCTGGCGATTCTGTTTCAGCATCCTTTTGGCGATGCATTCTTTGATCCGTACATTTGTACAGGGTGTACGTCATGTGGCTCCTCAGGTACAGTCGCCCCTGGCACCGTGGGATCTGAACTTGGTACTTTCTGTGCTGCAGAAACCGCCATATGGGCATATCCGGGATATTCCCTACAATTGCGGTCTCAGAAGGTCACCTTCTTGGTGGCCATTACATCCGCCAGGCGGGTGTCTGAATTGGCAGCTTTGTCATGTAGGTCGCCTTATTTGGTCCTACACAAGGATAAGGCGGTGTTGTGTCCGTCTCCTTCGTTCCTACCGAAGATGGTTGCCTCTTTTCACATTAATGAGGACATTGTCCTCCCTTCGTTGTGTCCACGCCATTCTCATCCTAAGGAGATTGCTCTGCATTTCTTGGATGTGGCGAGGGCTTTGTGGGTGTATTTAGCAGCCACGGCTCCTTTTTAGGAGGTTGGATGCGCTGTTTTGTGCTGGCGGAAGGGCCGCGGAAAGGGTTGGCGGCGTCGGTCACTGTTTCACATTGGATCAGGCAGACCGTGACCCATGCCTATACTGTTCGGGGCCAAGTACCCCCTTCGCCGGTCACAGCTCATTCCACCAGGGCGACTAGCACTTCTTGGGCATTTAGACGCCAAGCGTCAGTGTCTCAGGTGTGCAAGGCGGCTACTTGGGCCTCGGTGCACACTTTCGTTAAGTTTTACAAAGTTGATGTGTCAGCATCTGCGGATGCTGCTTTTGGCCGCAAGGTTTTGCAGGTGGGGGTGTAGGCGCGGCTGGCGCCTCCTGACATCTTTCTGTTGGGTACAGTTGTTATTATTTACACACCCCTTTTGTTTGACAGTGCTTTGGGACGTCCCTACGTGTCATGAATAGAGGCTGCGTCTGTCAATGAACGTAAGAGAAAATAGGATTTTATTAAGAATTTACCGTAAAATTAATTGACGGACGCAGCACTCACCCCTCGGTGTTGTGTTTGTACGGCTTGTTACGAACTAAGATGCTATGCAGGGCTGAGGGGTTATGTGCTGAGTAAGGATGGCCCAGCTTTGCTTTCTGAACTTTCGTTCTGCCTAGTCTACTCCTAGTATAAGGTGCATAACCCCCCCGTGCCTTGAATAGAGGCTGCGTCTGTCGAACTCAGAGAAAAGGATTTTACGGTAAGTTCTTAATAAAATCCTATTTTCATGCATCTGTCATAATTCCTCAGACAAATATACAGCCCTTTTTTTTGCCCAGGGCTCAAAGATGTCAAGTCTATTCTACTCCTCTGTCTCATTTAAGGCAGGCACATGGAGATTAGATTCCAGTAGAGAAAGACACAAAAGGGTAAGAATGAGTCTTGCAGTATTGGAGGTAGCTGCTAAAGAATTCTTGCCCAGGTTGCTACTATATTGAAGCAGGAGCTTCACACAACATGTTTGCTAATGTGGAAAAACGTATTGGTGCTATCTGCAAAAGCCTTGGTTTTGTGCAGCTTGATTCTCCTCCATCTTTGGGTCAAAGAGACCTGCAAAAAAAAAAAGTGCACAAATGGATCTATCCAGAAAGGATTTTTACTCCAAAAAATGTTTGCCAAACTTTCCAGTGGAAAAGGTTCACCATAAAAGGTCTGTCTGGTTGATCCTGCCGTCTGTCTTAAACATTTCACTGTACATAGTGAGGATTCTGCAGCTAGTTTGAGGCACTCTTAAAGGCTCTCTTGCAGGCAGCCTTGCAGTTAGCTCTTGCTGCAATTTCAGTGTCATACTGCAATAAGTAACCCGTCTCTGCTTTTCCAGATTGTGACTTAACAAAGCAATTACAGCACCTACCTTCTGTTATGATCTTTTCTGTGGATGCCCTAGAACATGGGTAGGCAACCTGCGGCCCTCCAGCTGTTGCAGAACTAAAAGTGCCATCATGCCTCTGGGAGTAATTGTAACGGCCAGCCTTGCAATGCCTCATGGGAAATGTAGTTCCACAACAGCTGGAGGGCCAAAGGTTGCCTATCCCTGCCCTAGAACATGTCATGAAACAAATTTCCAGAACGGCCCTAATCTCCATTCACCTGTGCAGAATCTTGTGGTTAAAAGCCTGGACAGCTGAATCTGCCTGTAAAAAGTGCCTCATGTATGCCTTTTCAAGGCGGGAAGATCCCAAAACCCTCCTGGGCAGCCTCTACCTCCTCAAGATGCAGAGCAACTAACTGCTCTTCTCAGGCTTCAACTTCAAAAGCTAAGTTCAGCTCTTCCATTTGGTGCAAGACTTGAGCCCCGAAACCCAACAGGTTTTCCCAGTGAAGGGGGTGCCCTCACTCCTAAGAGAGGGATAATGCCTGTTAGTTTGCTGCACTCTGGGTCCCAGACCCGTGAGCTTAATTGGTGATTTTAAAGGGGTAAATAGTTTAAAACGACCCCCTTCACCACTTTTTTTTTCTATCAGACCAACTGAAAACTCTCCATGGACAGTCAGATTTGCAGAATGCTCTGAACGATCTTTTGTCCCTAGTAGTGCCAGTGCTCCGCAAGACCAGTTCAAGGTTTCTATCCAAACTTGTTTACGGTACTAATTGAAGGGTATTCATCCTATTCTGGACTTAAAATTCCTCAACAAATACCTTCAAATTCCAAATTTTTTCATGGAATCTGCAACATTGGTAACTGCATCTCTGAAACAAGGGGACTAAATGGTATTTGTAGACATTCAATGTGCCTATCTGCATTTCTCCATCTCATCAGCACTTTCTCTGCTTCACAGTTGTGACAATCACTTTGGGTTGTCTTACTTCTCTTAGGTCTATCCTTTGCTCCCAGAGTCTGCAAGGTCTAGCACCTATCCTTGCCCTTCTCAGAACTTTGGGCATTACAGGCTTTCTAAATGATCTTCTCCTGAAGAGCTCCTCTCCCATCAAGCTGGTTGTAAACGTCAATTAAAAAACGCCAGGCTTTTGAGTGGGAGATCAGTGGTTTTTTTTTTTTTTTAAATCTGCTCTCCAGACTTATCTTTGCATGGAATACTTGAATCTGGTTCTGGACACATCCCGAGCAAAAAATAACATTTTTCTAGCAGAGTTAATGTTCAAGAGTTGAGATCCAAGTGACATTCCACAATGCGCTTTTCCATGGGAGTTCTAGGCTTTTTGGTAGCCTCCTTCAAGGCTGAACCATTTGCCTAATTTAAATCAAGAGCTCTCTAACATAATATCTTGTTGACTTGGAACAGGCTTGCTCCTTTCCAGCCAAGCAAGATCTTTGTGGATTTCAAGCTCTGCCTTAATAATAGGGAGGTCTTTCCATTATCCATAGATAGTGATAACCAGAGATGCCAGTTTTTCAGGCTTCCTGATGGTCCAGGGAACATGCTACCCTTGGAAGCCAAGCTTCCGATCAACATCCTGGAGTGAAGAGCAGTTGGTTGGCTTTACAACATTGCCACCCCCTCCTCTGCGAGGACACACAATCGGGGTGCAGTCAGACAATGCTATAGCTGTGGCCTGCATCAACCATTACGGGGACACCAAGAGTCAGGCAGCATTAAAGGAGTCAAGTCATAATCTCGAATGGTAACTTGCTGTCCAGTGCTCGCTGTAGTTTACATCCCAGTTGTGGAAAAGTGGACTACCTCAGCTCTCTCCAGTACAAATTCTGCCTTGTCTGCTGGTACACAGATATACTCTTGTTTCTAACAGATGGTCCCTGGCCTCTTCCCAACAGGCAAGGTCTGCTATCTTAAGGTCCTCTATTCCCTCCTGCTCCAGTCTCTGGCTTTAATCACATGGCTGTTGAAGCCCAGGTCTTAGCAGATGGAGGAGTCTCCTAGTCTGTGATTCCTAACTTACTAAAAACAAGAAAAGCCATCTACAGGAAGATCTACTATTATACCTGTATATTCCTCTTTTCCTGATATGGACGCAAGCACTATCCCATAGATTTCCCTGGGCCTTGCATTCTGGCCTTCCTACAATTGGGCCTTGCCCAAAACTTTGCTGTAAGCACCCTGAAAAGACAGGTCTCAAACTTGTCCATTTTCTTTCAAAGGCCCCTGACTTCACTCTCCTATGTAAACCAAAAAAAAAAAAAAACACCTTAGCGCACGTTGATTTATTGGGATCTTGGCTTTGCTTCTAAAAAGTAGAAGCTACCCTTTTGAGCCCACCAGGTGTATTCCATTAGCAGTGGTTCTCAACCCTGTCCTCAAGTACCCCCAACAGGCCATGTTTGATTTAAAGCACCTGTGCAAGATAAAGGAAAACCTGCAAACATGGTCTGTTGGGGGTACTTGAGGACAGGGTTGAGAACCACTGCTAATGGAATACACCTGGTGGGCTCAAAAGGGTAGTTTCTACTTTTTAGAAGCAAAGCCAAGATCCCAATAAATCAATGTGCGCCAAGGTGTTTTTTTTTATTTTTTTGGTTTACATAGAGTAAAGTCAGGGGTCTTTGAAAGAAAATTGACAAGTTTGAGACCTGTCTTTTCAGGGTGCTTACAGCAAAGTTTTGGGCAAGGCCCATTATAGGAAGGCCAGAATGCAAGGCCCAGGGTAATCTATGGGATAGTGCAGGCCAGGGTTGAGAACCACTGCATTAGAGGATCTCTTTTCCAAAGTAGCCTTTTTGGTTGCTTGTCACCTTGCTCCTAAATTCACACCTTTTCGAGGTTCTACAAGGTGGATTTCCAACCTTCTGTGGATGCAGCTTTTAAGTGCAAGGTTCTTGCAGCAGCACTCTGACATTGGGTAATTTTCTGAGCCTTTGTTGTTGAACCTGTTGGCATGGTTCGGTTGCATTTTTGTTACCCACCCTTCTAATTCATTGTTCGGTGGCACCCCAGAGTCTATGAATACTTTGCCTGTGTCCTGAACTGTATGATTTTTTTTTTTTTTTTGGTAATTCCTTTTAGTCATGAGTTGCATTGTATGAAGCCAAAGGTATTGCATGATACCATTACATAAGAAGGCTGATATATACATCATCAGAACTATGAAGGCAGCTCAACTAATAGGGACATTAAAAAAAAAAAAAAAAAAAAAGTGTTTCAATTTGTTCAGTTTTGGGCAGTGGTAAAGGCAGTTCATCAAAACAGTACGTGCTTCAAATTCTTCATGTGCAAAATCATTCAGAAGTGCTTGGTAAAAAGTGCTGGTATGCAGGATTTGCAAGGTAGCATACACCGCAACTCTTCACAGTGGGACCACACACCACCACCGGTCACTCTATATCAGGGATATGCAATTAGTGGACCTCCAGCTGTTGCAAAACTACAAGTCCCATCATGCCTCTGCCTTTGGGTGTCATGCTTGTGGCTGTCAGAGTCTTGATATGACTCATGGGACTTGTAGTTCTGCAACAGCTGGAGGTCCGCTAATTGCATATGCCTGCTCTATATGCTCACCTCCATTTGTGACCCCTACTGGACCAAGATTGATCACAATGGTATGAAAAAACAAAAGGTGGCTACATAGTGCTTAATCCTTAAAAACGTGGCATTTATTAAATAAAATCAACTCACATGTGGGAGTGTACTACCTCCGTTACACTCAGGCAATGCACTTAAAGTGGTGGTAAACCCTCCTATCATTTTCAGCCAAGGAAGCTGCCATCTTTGCCTCTGTTTAATCTAAAACTGCCATGATGCTGCACATGTGATCAGCTATGACACAAGCCATTGGATGGTTTGACAGTTTGGTTTAGAGCACAACCAATGGGAGTGTTACATTTCTGGTACGTGCCGGAAATGTGACTGGTTTTTAACCTGTTAAATGCATGGGTTTGCTACCGCTTTAACCACTTCAGATCCGCGCTATTGCCAAAATACGGCTCCAGCGCGGATCTGAAATGGCGGGAGGATGTCCATGGACGTCCTCCACTGCGCATGCCCCAGCGCGCCCCCTGGCGGCGGCGCGCGCGCGAGCGTGCCCGCGGTTCGGGTGGACTCGATGTCCGCCCGAGACCCGCCGATCACTTTTAGGAGCCTCAGAACGGGGAACCGCCGTTGTAAACACGGCGGTTCCCCGTTCTGTGACAGGGGACAAGCAGATCTACTGATCCCTGTCACTGGGATCAGTTAGATCTGTTATGTCCCGACCAGTCCCGCCCCCCCACAGTTAGAACACACCCAGGGAACATATTTAACCCCTTCACTGCCCCCTGCAGGTTAACCCCTTCACTGCCAATGACATTTATACAGTAATCAGTGGACATTTAAATTTCTGATCGCTGTATAAATGTCATTGGTCCCAAAAATGTCCGACATGTCCGCCCCAATATCGCAGTCCCGATAAAAATCGCAGATAGCCGCCATTACTAGTAAAAAAAAAATAATAATAAAAACGCCAGAAATCAGTTCCCAGTTTGTAGACGCGATAACTTTTGCGCAAACCAATCAATATACGCCGATTGCGATTTTTTTTTTTTTACCAAAAATATGTAGAAGAATATATATCGGCCAAAACTGATGAATAATTTTTTTAATGGATTTGTACTTTAGCAAAAAGTAAAAAATATTGTTCTTTTTTGCAAAATTGTCGCTCATTTTTTGTTTATAGCGGCGATCAGAAATGACGCAGAGGGGATCAAATACCACCAAAAGAAAGCTCTATTTGTGGGAAAAAAAGGACGCAAATTTTATTTGGGTACAACGTCGCACGACCGCGCAATTGTCATTCAAAATGCGACAGCCCTGAAAGCCAAAAATTGGTCTGGGCAGGAGGGGGGTTTAAGTGCCCGGTAAGGAAGGGGTTAAATACAGGTCAAAACCATCCCTAGACACGCTGATAATAATCGGCTACTGGCACCCCCAGTGCACAAACCAGCGTTCTGTGGTGTGTCCTGATGTCACAGGCTCCTCCGCTATACAGAACAGCCCTAACTTAGAAAGCAACCGTGTTGAACATAAAGTGAAAATTATCAGGGTCTGGAGAGTTACACTGGTGGCCAGAATACAGGAATTTTGACTTGTGAGTTGGCTGAACAAAAAAAAAAAAAAAGCCAAATAGATTCCTTTGTCCATGCTATGCAGTGTAGATGGACAAATCTCTCTCTTGTGTTACTGTATTCTGACAGCTGGTAGTGACTGAATACCCAAACCGCTTCTGCGTGTGATTGGATGCACCCACTGTTCAGCTAACAATTTCCCACCTAGTTCCTTGATCTTTCAGTGTTGGGCAGAAGGCGGCTGACAGGTCCACCCACTGAGCAAATTTTGACCAGTTCATTAGGAACCAACAGAATTTCAAACCATTTGGACCAGCTTCAAGTGGGAGTATACCCTCCTATGGGTTTCAGCCAAGGAAGCTGACATCTTAGCCTCTGTTTAATCTGCAATGGATGCTGCACATGTGATCCATTATGACACTACCCATTGGATGGTTTGATAGTTTGGTTGAGAGCACAACCAAGGAGACAGCTAGCATTTCTGGCATGCTGGGAATATTAAGTCTTCTTTGACACTATCAAATCGATGGGTATACTTCAGTTTTAAGGATATAAAGGGGGCAATGGGTGCTTTGGGGGAATTAAGCCATCTACAAGATTCTAAAGTATTTCATCTTTGAGTTTGTGTGTTCATATATCGTTTTTTTATAAAGGGATCCAAAGTAATCACTGTATAAATATGTTCTGCTTCATGTAGGAGCTGCTAGAAAGCCAATGTGCCAATGCTGCCAGTTTCCGTGCAGTAAACAAAACCACCTCTAATGTCATTTTAAAAAAAAAATGTGCTCGAAAAATAGGTTTTACGACATGAACTGAGGAAATCCAAAAGGTACATCAAAATTTCCTTCTGATAACTGTATGTGGGTGGCACACTGTTGACCACTTAAGGATCAAGCGTCTTTGAGATTCGGTGTTTACAAGTTAAAATCAGGGTTCTTTTGCTAGAAAATTACTTAAAACCCCCAAACAATATATGTTCTTTTTTTTTTTTCAAACACTCTACAGAATAAAATGGCGGTCGTTGCAATACTTTGTCACACCATACTTGCGCAGAGGTCTTACAAGGGCCTTTTTTTTTTTTTTTAAATAATTGACTTTTTTGACAACAGTAAAGTTAGCCCAATTTTTTTCATATTGTGAAAGATACTGTTACGATGAGTAAATTGATACCCAACATGTCATGCATTAAAATTGCGCCTGCTTGTGGAACGGTGACAAACTTTGGCCCTTAAAATTCTCCATTGGCGACATTTAAAAATTTCTACAGGTTAGCAGTTTTGAGTTACAAAGGAGGTCTATTGCTAAAATTATTGCTCTCGCTCTAATGATCGCAGCGATACCTCACGTGTGGTTTGAACACTGTTTTCATATGCGGGCGCAACTTACGTATTTGTTCGCTTCTGCGCACAAGCTCAGTGGGATGGGGTGCTTTAAATTTATTTTCCCCTTTTTATTTTACTTTTTATTTTTACACTGTCCATTTTTTAACCAGTTCAGATCCGCGCTATAGCCGAAAGACGGCTCCAGCGTGCATCTGAATTTCACGGCGGACGTCCTCGCTTGTGCACACTCCTGGCGTGCACTCACAGGCGGCGGCGTACGCTGCATGCCCGCGGGCCAGGCGGACTCTATGTCCATTCGTGACCCGCGAGCGCACGGCAGAACAGGGAACCGCCGATGTAAACACGGCGGTTCTCCGCTCTGTGAAGGGGGGCATGACAGGTCTACTGATCCCTGTCACTGGGATCAGTTAGATCTGTTATGTCCCTGCCAGCCCCGCCCCCACACAGTTAGAACACGCCTACGGAACACAGTTAACCCCTAGATCGCCCCCCTGCAGGTTAACCCCTTCCTTGCCAATGACATTTATACAATAATCAGTGGACATTTAAATTTCTGATCGCTGTATAAATGTGATTGGTCCCAAAAAAGTCCGCCCCAATATCGCAGTCCCGATAAAAATCGCAGATCGCCGCCATTACTAGTAAAGAAAAAAAAAAAGCAATAAAAATCAATTCCCATAGTTTGTAGACGCGATAATTTTTGCGCAAACCAATCGATATACACCGATTGCGATTTTTTTTTTTTGTACCAAAAATATGTAGAAGAATATATATCAGCCAAACCCAATGAATAATTTTATATATATATATATATATATATATTTTTTTTTTTGGATTTGTATTATAGGAAAAAGTAAAAAATATTGTTCTTTTTTCAAAATCGTCGCTCTTTGTTTATAGCACAAAAAATAAAAACCGCAGAGGTGATCAAATACCCCCAAAAGAAAGCTCTATTTGTGGGGAAAAAAAATGATAAAAAGTTTGTTTGGGTACAACGTCGCAAGACCGTGCAATTGTCATTCAAAAATGCGACAGCGCTGAGAGCCGAAAATTGGGGTGGGCAGGAGGCGGGTTTAAGTGCCCAGTAAACAAGTGATTAACCACTTCAATACCAGGCACTTAGAACACTTCCCGCCCAGACCAATTTTCAGCTTTCAGTGCTGTTGCGCTTTGAATGAGAATTGCACGGTCATGCTACACTGTACCCAAACAAGCTTTTTATCATTTTGTTCCCACAAATAGAGCTTTCTTTTGGTGGTATTTGATCACCTCTTCGGTTTTTATTTTTTGCGCTACAAATATAAGAAGATCGAAAATTTTGAAAAAAAACAAACATTTTTCTTTGTTTCTGTCACAAAACTTTGTATAAGTACATTTTCTCCTTCACTGACGGGCACTGATGAGGCAGTACAGATTGGCACTGATGAGGTGGCACTGATAAGGTTGCACTGATGATGGGGTACATATATGCAGCACTGATAGGCGGCACTCATAAGCAACACTGACGGGCACTGATAGGCGGCACTGCTGGGCACAGATATGTGGCACAGGTGGGCACTGGTGCATACAGCACTGTTAGGGATGGCTCTGGCAGGCATCATATATGGGCACAGTGCCATCCCTACAGTGCACTGTATTGCCCTTACCTGGTGGTCTAATGGGGGCTCCCTGGTGGTCCTGGGCGGCTTCCTAATTTTATCCCTGGTGGTCCTGGGCGGCCTTCTTATGCTGTCCCTGGAGGGGGCTCCCTGGTGGTCCTGGTCAGCTCCCTGGTCCGGTGTGGCGATCCTGAGGGGGGCTGCACTGATAAACATTCAGCGCAGCGTCCACCCCCCGTCAGACGAGCAGCCGACCGGCTCTCCACTGCTCTGGTCTGCAGACCCGAGTAGAGGAAAAGCCGATAAACGGCTCTTCCTATTTACACTGTGATCAGCCATGATTGGTCACGGCTGATCACATGGTAAAAGGCTTCCGACCCAGTCTGACCCACGGCACCACCGATCGCCCCCATGCACTCCCCCGGATACATCCGTCAATAGATGTCCAGTCAGGATAATGAACCCCCCGCCCGACCGTCATTTGTCAATAGGCCGGGAGGGAAGTGGAAAAATTCCTTGTAATAAAAAATAAAAAAAAAACATTCCTGGACCTCTTAAATATGAGATCTGGGGTCAAAAAGACCTCAGATCTCATATTTACACTTAAATGCAATTAAAAAAAATGTCATTTGAAAAAAATTCTCAATCGTTCATTGACAGATGCAGCCTCTCATTCTTTACATGTGGGGTTTATGCAGCTTTCACTAGGAGTGGACTAGGCAGAACGAAGTTCAACTCAAAGCAAACACAGCCCCTCCCAGGGGGCAGTCCTCACTTCCCATAACCCATCCAGCCCTGCTTCAGCAACTCCGTTTTTTATGCCTAGTGCAAGGAGTTGGACCTGGCTCCCTGCTGGGATCTGTGGTTCCCCATTCTTTTTCAAATTTTTTTCTTTTTTCAAGAAATCTGATAGAAGATTCCAATCAAGCAGCAGGCTGGGTGACAGGCTGGATATCCTAGATCCAGGGAGTCTCCCCAGCGTGGCCGACGGATGCGAGCCGACCCTTAGCTGTACGCGGGGTCAGCCGCGTCAGGCCTCGTTCCGTGCGAGGCGGCCGGCGGATTAAACGCCCCGCCAGCGCACCTAGGACCATGTCACGGGTGCTGCATGACCGGCGGCTCCCCCCGTTTTGGCGGGGTGGCAGGTCCGCTTTGGGTGGCTACCCGCTGCGCTCGTCTAGAGTGGTGAGTACAATCCCCGTGGTGGTGCCCCCCTTTTCCTTCCGCTAGGCCCTGGCGCGATTACAGGCCGGAAGAAAACTCCTGACATGTGGGAATCGTGAGCAGAGGGACAGGCAGCTACAGCAGCACAGCTCCTGAGGGCCCCTATGTGGCGACTGCGGGGTGGTTTTGTGTTATACTGGTGTCGCACGGGGTACGGGCTATGGCGGCTGAAGCTGGGGCTTCCCAGCCAGGGGTCTCTGGTGGGGACCAGGCAGCGCTGGGACCGGTGGTCCCGCTGCACACCTTGACGGCCCTCCTGGAGGGATATTTCTCCCGGGCAGAACCGATCAGTGACCAGGGGGTGGCGAGCAAAAGGCCACCTCCTCCTTTGTCGGGTGTTGGGGACCCCCCTGTAGCTGTCGGAGGGTGAACTCGGGGACCCCTTGGATGAAGAGGAGGAGCCCTCGGGGGCCACCGCAGCTCATGAACTGGCTCTGGTGGGCTCTTTGGTTTCAGTGGTTCGTGAGACGCTGAAGCTGGGCCCGGCTGCAACCACGGGGGCGCCGTGCGCTTTTGGGTCGCATAAGCTGGCACGGGCGCCTAAGACGTTCACCTATTTGTCGTACTTTGATCCGTTCGTTTACAAAGAGTGGCTGCGTCCTCAGGGGTCGTTCGCCATGCCAAAACGTTTTTCTGTGCGTTATCCCTTCGAGGATACCCTGCTGCAGAAGTGGAAGTTTCCGACGGTGGATCCGTCGGTGGCCCGCCTGAACAAGGCGACCACTATCCCAATGGAGGGCTCTCCATCCTTCAAGGACCCGGCCGAAAGGAGGACTGAGGCGGTGTCCAAGGCCATGTTCCTGGTCGCAGGGTCGGCTATGCGGCCGACGCTGGCGTCTGCGCTGGTGGCACAGGCGTTTACGGAATGGGCGACTATTGTGCATCTGGCTTTGGTGACTCTCCAGGCCCCTCCGGAACCTGTGCAGATGGCAGACCGGTTGATTCAGGGACTGAAGCATCTCTGTGATGCGGCCCTTGACATGGCCGCCATGCTGTCTAAATTGTCCATGTTTGCAATCGCCATTAGACGTCTGTTATGGCTGAGATGCTGGTCAGGAGATCAGGCGTCAAAGAAGGGCCTGACGGATCTGCCCTTTGAGGGGGGTCGCCTCTTTGGGGCTTCCCTCGACGAAATCATCAAGGATTACACTGGGGGGAAGAGTACATTTCTTCTGGAACCCAGACGGGGCAAGGAGCCCCGGCGCAGGGCGGGCCCTTCCTTCTCTCCGCAAAAGAGGTTTTTGCGTGCACCGCACACCTCGAACAAGGGTTCTCAGCCCTCCAAGGCCCCCGCTGGGGGCCAGAAGCGTCCCTGGCAGCGTAAGCCTGAAAAGGCGGAGAAGTCCTCCTCCGCATGATGGGTCGCCCCCACCCGCGGTTCAGGTGGGGGGACGGCTCTTACGGTTCGCGGACCGGTGGACCGGATGTCTGGGTACGCGTGGTGGTTGCGTCCGGGTACAAGATAGAGTTCCGTACCCAACTCCTGGACAGTTTCTTCGTCTCCAATCTGAGGCTTCCCCCGGAATGGCTGCAAGCCCTGTTCGGGGCCGTGCACGTCCTGCTCCATCAGGGGGTGATCGTCCCGGTTCCTACTACAGAACGTTTCCGCGGTTTTTATGCCAATCTTTTTGTGGTTCCGAAAAAAGATGTGTTCAGACCTGTCCTGGACCTGAAGGCCCTCAACTTCTTTGTGAGGGCGCAAAAATTCAGAATGGAATCTGTCCGCTCTGTGGTGGCGGCTCTTCGGCAAGGAAATTTCCTGGCCTCCCTGGACATCAAGGACGTGTACGATATGTGTACACCACCAGCGCTTCCTGAGTTTTGCGGTGGGGGATCTCCACTACCAGTTTGTGGCCCTTCCTTTCGGTCCGGCCTCAGCCCCTCAGGTCTTCACCAAGCTCCTGGCCCCGGTGCTGGCTCTGCTGAGGCAGAGGGGCATAGCGGTAGTGGCATATCTCGATGATCTCCTCCTACGGCCGGAGTCTGCCTCCACCTTGTTGGAAAGTCTGGACATCACCCTTGGTTTCCTGCAGGACTTCGGCTGGGTGATCAACCTTCCGAAGTCGGTGCTGGTCCCGTCGCGCTGGTTGGAATACTTGGGCTTGGTCCTGGATATGGAGCGGGCGAAGGTGTTTCTCCCTGCCGCCAAGGTCTTAACACTGCAGGGGGCGGTGCGGGCCCTGCTGTCTCAGCGGAGGTCCTCTCTCAGATTTTGCATGCGGGTGTTGGGGCTGATGGTCTCTTCCTTCGAGGCGGTGCCTTATGCCCAGAGTCACACCTGGCCCCTGCAGCGGGCAATCCTGCTGCGGTGGGACAAGTCTCCGCTCTCCCGGGATCGGGCAATCGGTTTGGATCACTGGACTCAAAGCTCCCTCACCTGGTGACTTCGGGCCCCGACCTTGGAGCAGGGGAAGTAATTTCTTCCCCTGGACTGGACGGTGGTCACGACAGATGCCAGCCTACAAGGCTGGGGAGGGGTCCTGGGGCGGATGTCGACCCAGGGCCGTTGGTCTCAGGTGGAATCCCGTCTCCCGATCAACGTGCTGGAACTGCGGGCAATCAGGCTTTGCATCTCCCACTGGCCGGGGAGGCTGCACGGGCGTCCTGTTCGAGTCCAGTCAGACAACGCCACGGCTTATGTGAACCATCAGGGCAGAACGAGAAGCGTGGCAGCAGCGGCCCACATTCTACAGTGGGCAGAGCTTCACGTGCCGGCAATCTCCGCCGTTCACATCCCGGGCGTAGAGAACTGGCAGGCGGACTATATCACTAGCAACTTGTGTAGAGGACACACAGAAGCCCATCAGGGGGACACACAGGATATTGATTGAAGATAAGTTTATTCCAAACAGAAAATATCACCATATACAAAATGAAATTTAACACCATGTACCGTGAACACAGAATTAAAATTGGCAACGTTATCAATGAAATCAATAAGGGGCACACCAGCCGTCTGACAGGCAGTTCATCCACCACGTATCATACATGCATACACACTTGGCTGCACTAAATTAATACCCCTGCCTATGCAGGCATTGAAGGCAATTGACTATAGGCAAACTAAGTGATAGCTGCACAGTAAGGACCCGTGATGCTGACAGCAGTGGGAAAGAAGGGAAGGCGGAAAAACAAAACCCACGTGGGGGGGCACAAACACACTCCATTGGCCCGGATCTCTGGGGTTTGTGAGGGGACCACCGGTCCCAAAGCTGATCAGGGGCACACCTCTGGCAGTCACTGGGGAGTGCGTGATGTATGGCTGGAGGCCGTATGTAGCTCGTGCTGGATCTCCGGTTGGCAGTGCACCACTGTGGGACCACCAGCACCCATCACTCCCGTGTTTTTCTGCTGCCGGAGCGGTCATGTGACCGCATGAAACCACTCCTCCAGTCCGCCCCACGTGCCGTGGATGGAAGGCTGGCTGCTTCCTCTCCCCTCCTCACGGCCCCTGAGGCTACCAGCACTGACCTGGTCTCCATACCCAATCGCTAAGCTCCACAGCGGTGCACTGCCAACCGGAGATCCAGCACGAGCTCCATACGGCCTCCAGCCATACATCACGCACTCCCCAGTGACTGCCAGAGGTGTGCCCCTGATCAACTTTGGGACTGGTGGTCCCCTCACAAATCCCAGAGATCCGGGCCATTGGAGTGTGTTTGTGCCCCCCCATGTGGGTTTTGTTTTTCCACCTTCCCTTCTTTCCCACTGCTGTCAGCATCACGGGTCCTTAATGTGCAGCTATCACTTAGTTTGCCTATAGTCAATTGCCTTCAACGCCTGCATAGGCAGGGGTATTAATTTAGTGCAGCCAAGTGTGTATGCATGTATGATACGTGGTGGATGAACTGCCTGTCAGTCGGCTGGTGTTCCCCTTATTGATTTCATTGACAACGTTGCCAATTTTAATTCTGTGTTCACGGTACATGGTGTTAAATTTCGTTTTGTATATGGTGATATTTTCTGTTTGGAATAAACTTATCTTCAATCAATGTCCTGTGTGTCCCCCTGATGGGCTTCTGTGTGTCCTCTACACAAGTTGCTAGTGCATATGTTTTTTAGCCCTAGGGACCCCATCCTAGCAAACAGGATGAGTGGCTGGTGATTGAATGTGATTTCACACTCAATCCATCTCTTTAATCGAGTAATTATCCAGACGGGGGAATCTTTTTACCTGTGTTGTTGAGGCGGACTATCTCAGTAGCCAGAAGCTGGATCAGGGAGAGTGGTCCCTGCATCCGGAGGTGTTCCGCCAGATTTGTCAAAAGTGGGGCACGCCAGATGTGGATCTCCTGGCGTCCCGGCTCAACCGGAAGGTGCAGGCCTTCGTGAGCAGAACAAGGGATCCGCTGGCAGACGCGGCGGATGCCCTCGTGGCTCCGTGGTCTCGGTACCGGCTGCTCTATGCCTTCCTTCCATTCCTGTTACTCCCTCGCCTGCTGCGCAGGGTAGAGGCGGAAGGGATCCCAACCATTCTGGTAGTGCCAGATTGGCCTTGACGTCCTTGGTACGCCGACATGGTGCGGATGGTGGCTGACGTCCCCTGGCGGCTCCCGCTTCGCGAGGACTTGCTCTCACAGGGGCCCATCTTGCACCCTGCTTTACCCTCGCTGGCTTTAACGGCCTGGCTATTGAGTCCCAGGTGTTCAAGGATAGGGGACTCTCAGAGTCCGTCATTCCCACTATGCTCAAGGCACGTAAGGCCACTTCGCGGAAGGTCTATCACCGCACATGGAAGGCCTACATTGCTTGGTTGGAACCCCCGATCTTTCTCGTGGCTCGGGTGCTGGCCTTCCTTCAGCAGGGTCTAGATCACAAGCTGGCATTGAGCACGCTTAACCCCTTCCTTACCGGGCACTTAAACCCCCCTCCTGCCCAGACCAATTTTTGGCTTTCAGCGCTGTCGCATTTTGAATGACAATTGCGCGGTCGTGCGACGTTGTACCCAAATAAAATTTGCGTCCTTTTTTTCCCACAAATAGAGCTTTCTTTTGGTGGTATTTGATCACCTCTGCGTCATTTCTGATCGCCGCTATAAACAAAAAATGAGTGACAATTTTGCAAAAAAGAACAATATTTTTTACTTTTTGCTAAAGTACAAATCCATTAAAAAAATTATTCATCAGTTTTGGCCGATATATATTCTTCTACATATTTTTGGTATAAAAAAAATCGCAATCGGCGTATATTGATTGGTTTGCGCAAAAGTTATCGCGTCTACAAACTGGGAATTGATTTCTGGCGTTTTTATTATTATTTTTTTTTTTTACTAGTAATGGCGGCGATCTGCGATTTTTATTGGGACTGCGATATTGGGGCGGACATGTCGGACATTTTTTACACATTTTTGGGACCAATGACATTTATACAGCGATCAGAAATTTAAATGTCCACTGATTACTGTATAAATGTCATTGGCAGTGAAGGGGTTAACCTGCAGGGGGCAGTGAAGGGGTTAAATATGTTCCCTGGCTGTGTTCTAACTGTGGGGGGGCAGGGCTAGCCGGGACATAACAGATCTAACTGATCCCAGTGACAGGGATCAGTAGATCTGCTTGTCCCCTGTCACAGAACGGGGAACCGCCGTGTTTACAACGGC
>BLSH010358896.1:220337-232555 GCA_018402905.1 Glandirana rugosa
ACCAATCCAAAGATAGTGTATTCAAAGCTCCAGTGTTGCCATATAGAGAGAGAGAGAGCAAAGGATACTCTCATGGTGAAGTATTTTGAATAATTTATTTAAAAAGAAGGATGTATTGCACTTGCATCAAAGAAGACAAGGATCAGCAATCAGGGAACCCTGAAGATGTCAGATATAGGCTGACAAAACGGTGTTGGGTAGTGTTTGAGATATGTCATTTCCGGTCAGCTGGAACGCAGGTGGAGCGCTAACCGGTGATTCCTATACAATACATGCTGATCCTTGTCTTCTTTGATGTAAGTGCAATACAACCTAACCACTTCTGGTCCACCCAGCGTCATTGTACTCCATTAGTGTTAACGTTAAATACCGTTGTTATGGCAGCAGATAGTTGCTATAACCCTGGTATTTCTTAAAAGGCGGGCGGTCCTTTTTCAGATAAAAGTGGCCTCTGCGGAGGATTAGTCGCGAGATCACTTTTGTTGGCAACGGGAGAGGTGCCCCCTCCCGCCGTTCCCCGGTGGTCTCCACCTCTTACCGGAGCCATCTGTAGCGGCGGAGACAATCAGATCTTTTCTCCTTTGGACAGGAAGTCGAGTGAGAGCATGATGGCCCCCACTTAACTCTATGGCCTGGGACAGCCTCCAATGGCCTTAGAGGAATGATTTTTTTTCAATGACTTTTTTTTTTTTTTGCTTTTTTACCTCCGCGTTTTTTCAGCTCTCCATGTTATTCAATGGCCCCATACAAACGCTTACGTTTTTGAGCTGTAGATGGCGTCAGCGTTCTTAAACTGTAAATCGAACGCAGGGCCTGCGCATTCCGAGGCTGTAACGTTATGGCGTTTTTGATGCTGAGCCGGCAAAAGGCTCACTAAAGCGCATTAACGCCGTAGCAACGTTAACCGGCGTTTTTAGCTCCAGCGTTTTCAGTTAAAAAAATAGCAGAGAAATGTTTTTTTAAACAAACTGCCCATTGACGCTGATGCTCACTAACGTGCATTAACACCGATGCAAGCGCCGACAAAATCGCGTTTTTGACACCGACCTTTGCCTGATGTCAGTCCCGACATTTTGCTATTACGCCCGTGTGTATGAGGCCTAACTTGTAAGCAACAAGTTTGAAAAACAGGCTTCTTCCAGAAGTGGTTAAATAAATGATTCAAAATACAGGCAGTCCCCGAGTTACGAACGGGTTACGGACTGTAGGTTCGTTCTTAAATCAAATTTGTTTGTAAGTCGGATCTGTACATTTGTAAGTGTAACTTCAACCTGTGCAGTGATGTGGGATGTTCCGGGCACTGCTATGTGTGCTTTTGGGTTATTTGGGGCTCTTGCGGCTATGCTATACAGCACTGTGGGATGTATCTGGCGCTGCTCGGCTGTATCCGGGACCAGTGTGGAGTGCAAGTGTCCGGCAGTGACGTCACACCGCCCCGTTCGTAAGTAGGAGTCGTTCGTAACTCGGGGACTGCCTGTACTGCACCATGAGAGTATCCTTTCCTCTCCCTCTCTATATGGCAACAATGGAGTTTTGAATACGCTATCTATATATATGTTGAATTGATGACAGCAGTGTTTTGGATTTCTTCCTGTGACCTCATGTATGACATCTTGGATTTTCCTATATGTGCAATTTGACTCCCTGTAATAGGGGTTAATTAAGTCTGGTGAGTGCATTGTGTCTCTGCATGCAGATAGAGAGGAACCTTTCCTATACTCACTGAGGATGTTTATTTACGTGTGGGATATATACATGGACTTAAACAGGAAGTCCGCCAGGGAAAAAAAATTAAAAGTCAGCAGCTACGCATGCAGTAGCTGCTGACTTTTAATAATAAGACACTTACCTGTCCTGGAGTCCAGCGATGTCAGCACCCGCCACCGATCTTCGGATCGGGGGACAGGTGCAGCCGCCTCCATTGCGGGTAAGGGAACCCGGACATGTAGCATTACAGCTTCACGCCGGGCACCTTACTGCGCATGCGCGAGGCTCCGCTGCACTCTGCTATTGGCCAGGCGGCCAGTAGCAGAGTGACCAGGGAGAAGGGAGCCGGGCTGCTGACGTCAGCGGCCGCGTCGGCCGGCCAGAGCTCCTGGATGTGTGGAAAAGGACACCTGTCTAAAGGCAGGTGTCCTCTTCCCCCTCCCCCCCGAAAGGTGGAAAATCTGGTGCAGCTGTGCATGGTAGCGAATCAGCTTCTAACTTCAACTTGTTCAATTAGGCTTTAACAAAAAAAACAGGAAGCTGTTTTTTTGCAGAGTTGCATCAGATTTTGCGCTCCAGTTTTAGTAAATCAACCTCACAGAGTCAATATTAACCACTTGCCAACCAGCCTCCATCGCTTCTCCTGTGCGAATCGCTGTAGCTGTACAGCAGCACTTTAAGAGACTGTAGGAGGCGCGCGTGCGTGCCCGCTGCACGTCTCTGGAGCTGATGCGCATGGCCGGCGGGTGCGATGTCTCCTGACAGATCTCCTCACAGAGCCAGAGCGGAGATCTGTTCATGTAAACAAACAGATCTCCATTCTGACAGGGAGGTGGAGAGGGATCTGCTGTTCCAAGTAATCCGGAACAGCGATCTCTCTCCTCCTCCAGTCACTACACTCCCCCCACAGTTAGAAGCACCTCCCTAGGGAACATTTAACCCCTTGATCGCCCCCTAGTGTTAACCCCTTCCCTGCCGGTGACATTTATACAGTAATCATTGACTATTTTTAGATCTGATCACTGTATAAATGTCAATGGTCCTAAAAAAAGTGTCAAACAATGTCTGATCTGTCCGCCGCAATATCGCAGTCCTGATAAAATTCGCAGATCACCACCATTACTAGTAAAAAATAAATAAATAATAAAAATGCCATAAATCTGTCCCCTATTTTGTAGATGCTTTAACTTTTGTGCAAACCAATCAATATACACTTATTGCAATTTTTTTTTACCAAAAATATGTAGAAGAATACATATTGGTCTAAACAGAGGAAAACATTTGTTTTTTACATTTATTTTTTTTTTTGTTTATGTATTATAGCAAAAAGTAATTTTTTCAAAATTGTGGCTTTTTGTTTATAGCTCAAAAAATAAAAACCGCAGAGGTGATCAAATACCACCAAAAGAAAGCTCTATTTGTGGGGAAAAAAGGACGTCAATTTTGTTTTGGTACAACGTCACGCAATTAAGTTAGAGTGACGCAGTGCCGTATCGGAAAAAATGGCCTGGTCATTAAGGGGGCAAATCCTTCCAGGGCTGAAGTGGTTAAGAATTAGGACTGCTTTGGTAAGGTTTGAGGCTTGCATAATCTTTGCTAGCCAAAAGTATGTAGCGTCCACAGTGAAAAGTTGAGTCGAGTGTTTTTATAAGGAATGATCACAAAGAGATTGGGGTAGGTTTTAAAGCTGAACTCTGGGCACAGAATTTACTGCATGCCAGTGTTCGTGCTTTCATACTTTTATCGAATGTGTTCTGCTTTCTATCCATCAGGCTAATGTCACTGAGAAGTTCATGCTTCATTTCTATGATCGGCAGGCCTCGTTGTCTATAACACTCCACCTTATAAATGCGGTGGTAGCTATGCCCTTTACCCACCAGTCACCGGTCTTGCCACTTTCATGCCGCAGTTCTTTGAAAAGAGGGGTGATGTAATTTTGCCCCAGCTCCCAGTCTGAACCACCCACTGTGGCAGCATCATTTGATTGTCAGGCCAGGAGACTCCTGATCTGTCCCTTCTTCCATGACCTCGCTGTGACTGATAGGGCAGGGGTCTCCTGATCTGTCCCATCTCCCATGACCTCGATGTGACTGATAGGCCAGGGGTCTCCTGATCTGTCCCATCTCCCATAACCTCGATGTGACTGATAGGCCAGGAGTCTCCTGATCTGTCCCATCTCCCATGACCTCGCTGTGACTGATAGGCCAGGAGTCTCCTGATCTGTGCCATCTCCCATGACCTCGCTGTGACTGATAAGCCAGGAGAGTCCTGGTCTGTCCCATCTCCCATGACCTCGCTGTGACTGATAGGCCAGGAGTCTCCTGATCTGTCCCATCTCCCATGACCTTGCTGTGACTGATAGGCCAGGAGACTCCTGATCTGTCCCATCTCCCATGACCTCGCTGTGACTGATAAGCCAGGAGTCTCCTGATCTGTCCCATCTCCCATGACCTTGCTGTGACTGATAGGCTAGAAGTCTCCTGATCTGTCCCATCTCCCATGACCTTGCTGTGACTGATAGGCCAGGAAAGTCCTGATCTGTCCCATCTCCCATGACCTCGCTGTAACTGATAGGCCAGGAGAGTCCTGATCTGTCCCATCTCCCATGACCTTGATGTGACTGATAGGCCAGGGGTCTCCTGATCTGTCCCATCTCCCATGACCTCAATGTGACTGATAGGCCAGGGGTCTCCTGATCTGTCCCATCTCCCATGACCTCGCTGTGACTGAGAGGCCAGGAGAGTCCTGATTTGTCCCATCTCCTATGACCTCGCTGTGACTGATAGGCCAGGAGATACCTGATCTGTCCCATCTCCCATGACCTTGCTGTGACTGATAGGCCAGGAGTCTCCTGATCTGTCCCATCTCCCATGACCTCGGCTGTCCCATCTCCCATGACCTGGTTGTGACTGATAGGCCAGGAGTTTCTAGTCTGTCATGGCCATTCATGCCTGTGATTGACAGGCTATGTAAATGAACTCTAGGCTCAGTGTCAGCGCTCCTCCTGACAGCCACGTGATATTGGAAGAAGAGGCACTTTTAAAATTAAAATAAAAAAATATAAAGCATTAAAAATTAGATTTTATATCATTGCCATATGATGAAGATGATGTGAGCGAGAATACACGTTCATTCATTGCAATATTTACATGCTCAATGTACCCACCCATTCACTAAAATTCCTATGGCTTGATGGGAACTGTAGTTTCTCAGAGCTGCACTGTGAGAAGATGGGAGGTGAAGTGTATTCCTGCATTACCCCTGCATCTCCCAGTGCCTGCAGATGCTGCTATTGATAAAACACATACAGTGGCAAGAAAAATGATGTGTACCCATTGGAATTAACTGGCCTTCCGCAGTAATTTGCCATCAAATGTGATCTTATCCACATCTACAACCTCAATTCCAAAAAAGTTGGAACGCTGATTAAAACCTACATAAAAATAGAATGTAAAGATTTTGAAATCTCATAAACCATTATTTTATTCACAATGGAAAACATATCAAATGTTTAAACTGATAAAATGTACCATTTTAAGAAGAAAAATAAAGTCATTTTGAAATTGATGGCAGCAACACATCTCACAAAAGTTGGGAAAGGGCAACAAAAAGCCTGCAAGATAAGTGGCACGGACAAGGAAAAGCTGGAAGAACATTTTGCAAGGGACAAGGCTGAGGCGCAATATTGGATGCCCGTTATCTCCGGGCCCTCAGATGAAACTGCATTAACAACAGGCATACTTCTGTGATGGACATTATATTTTCTTTGGACCCTTTCAGACAGGCTATCCGATCACTTCTGCTTGTCAGTCTTTCAGGCAGACCTGATCGGACCCTCCAGTCTCCCCTATGACACACCAGATGTCAGCGGTGACATGTCCGCTGACACCCGCTGCTATCTGATCCTGTCTGCCAAATCCAGATGGATGGCGGTCCTATTTTCCATCAGTCTGGCGGATGGCATTGGATGAAAACAGAAAGGCCACCATTTTCATCTGATTTCCCCATAGAGAAGAGCGCGGCTCTGACAGGTCCGTCTCTGCACAGTGAGTGGAGATGGTCCTGTCAAACCCCGACGAGCAAGCAAAGTCCATTAAATGGAGCAGCCCAGTGTGAAAGAGGCATTAAAGTGATATTAAAGCCTTTTCTTTTTAAAAATAACAAACGTTATACTTACCTGCTCTGTGTAATGGTTTTGTACAGAGCAGCCCAGATCCTCCTCTTCTCAGGTCCCCCGTTGGTGCTCCTCCCTCCTGCCAAATGCCCCCCATCAAGCAGCTTTAAATGGGGGCACCTGAGCAGGCTCGCTCCCGAGCTGCTGCTCACCATGTCCATTCACACAAAGGCCCTGCCCCCTCTCTCTCCTCATTGGCTCAGTGGCTGTTATTGACAGTCAATGGCTCCTGCTGTTGCCTGAGGCAATGAGGAGTGAGAGTCCCCAGAGAGCCGCTGCTCGTGCACATCGCTGGATTGCGATGGGGCTCAGGTAAGTATTAGGGGGGGGGCTGCTGTACATAGAAGGTTTTTTTACCTTCATGCATAAATAGCCTTTGGAACTACTTTCATTTTTATTTTAAGTGTTGAATTTTAGTGTTCTTTTTTCACAGCAGTACTCAAAGGCCATAAACATACATACATTTTGCTATGCACCGATAACCTATAACCCACAGAGCAAAAGTCCCCACAGAGCAAAAGTCTCTCATGTTGTCTTTGTTGAGTTTGTTTGCCTTGTGACTTATGTCAAGGTTGCCTGGGAGCGACACAATGAAGGGCTGAGTGCAGGACATTTTTTTTTTTTACTTTCCAGAATATACTCAGTCAGAATTACTAGTTAACACCTTGCAAAATAGCTAAAATATATCTAAAGCCAAAACTTTTGTTCAGCTTTGTATAGTGCATGGAATGTTAGGCTGGGTTCACACCTAATACCGATGCGGCTCCCAGCAGGGGTCTCATTCACCGTTTCAGGTCCGATTTCCGACCGCAAATATGTGCAAATTCACACCGGAGCCGCATCAGAGATGTGTGTACCGGCTCCATGGAGAGCCGGTCAAAATCTCCGGCTATTATGAATTGGATGCGGGGAATCCACATCCAATTTGCAATGGTGTGAACCCAGCCTTAAAGTGTCACTAAAGACAAAACTTTTTTTTTAAGTTTTGGATAGAATGGAAAGGGATTATAATGAATGCTGGTCAGTTTTTACTGCTGTCTGTGCCCCTGTTAGATAGATTCACCCTCTCTATTTGGCCTGTTTACTATTATCATCATCAAAGGTGACAGTACAAGAAAATCCTACATTTTGGGTTGAGATCAACCGAATTCCTAAAGGCTATGTGGAGCACGGCTGCCATGGTGGGTGGGGTGGGGTGGGCCTTTTGGCCATGCTACCAGGAATGGTGGTGGATGAATGTAACGGAATCAAATTACCACACTCCGCTTGAGTGCTTTCATCAGTACACTGCTTCCTAAGCTCTGGACCATGAGACCAGTGAATCTGGCTAAGCGATACCTGTTTTGGAGCAAACCAGAATAAGAACTGTTTGTTTAAACTCTTACAGAGAAATTATACTACACAGGAGGACATGCCCCTTCCTGATCATATTACCCTTGCAATACAAACTGTGGACAGGAATATAATTACAACAACTGACATATACTATAAACATTATGTTACTTAGCCACCTGGATAACTCAGAGATCTCATTCCAGGTCAGACTTGCCAACTTCAAGCTCACTAAAAACAATACACATTATCATAAGTATACACACAGAACCCCTTCAGACAATAGCAGGAGACCCCAGTAGCAGACTGTCCGTGCTCCTACTTACAACAGTCTATGAGGCAAAGCTCATACAATGTTCCATTATTCTGATACAGGGGAATTAATGTATCATAGATTTATTGAGGGATATTGTTGATAAATATTACTGTCCAATTTGAGGTAATCCAAACCGCATTCTTGGCATCCATTAAGTAATATATGAACTGTGCGGCAGATCTTCTGGGGTTCCTAGTGCTTTGGACAGTAAGGCTGGGTACAGTGCAGGGGCCCAGAGTGACACACTGACAGAGCAGTGTTCAAATGGGACAGATCGGGTGCAACGCAATGCTGTCATGACACGCTTCTGCGCATACATGGCCACCATAGACATGGAATTGTGATCGGCAACTCCTGGACAGTTGCCACGTACAGTATTTTGGCAAAGCCATGGCTCATTTACAACGCTGCAACACCAGTGCTCCGCAAGTACTGGATAACTTGTTATCAGGGGGTGAAATGCCACTTAGCTGCCTGGCCGTAGTAGACACTCTTAACTGTTTGGTTGCTCCCACATTAGGTTACAGGCCTACTGACCCCCAGCAAGCCAGAGCCGGCCCTACCATGGGTCCCAGTAGGTCCATTGGACTCAGGCAGAACTTTGGGAGGGACAGCAAATTGAACCATGTCCACCTCTCCTCTTCTATTTACCAAGAAATTTGACGACCAAGATTTTTTTTCCAGCAGTTTTGTGTGTCATAATAACTGCCCCCAGGGCCACTCTGCCTACCCCTATACTACCCTAGCCCACCCCATACTGCCCAAGCCTGTCTATATACTAGCCTGTCTATATTCCACCCTAGCCTGCCTCTATACTGCCCCAGACTGCCCCTTGGAATTGAACATAATGGTATGTCATATAATTTTGAATATAGACAAGGTGCTGTTGCATGTAAATCTGACTTCCTGATAAATTTAATTTTAGATTTAATTATCATGATATAAAATAATGGATGTGGGGGCCTTTTGGTGGGCGTAATATCTTGGGCCAGCCCTGCAGCAAGCCATGGCGTTGCGCAGGTGGAGAGTTGGGGTGAAGGACAAAGGGGTGTGCCCCCAAATCACTCTCTGGTAGAGAGGAACCCCTGCAAACTTTGCCCTCTAAGGGTCAGATTAGCTCTGACCTTAGCTGGTATTTCCATTCAGGGGCACAATCCTCCAGTTCCTGTGTGTCCAGGGAGGAATTTTCAGTAGCCATACGTTCCTGCTGCTGTTAGTCAAATCCTGTAAGGAGGGAGTGGGGGGGGGGGGGTGTCTATGGATGCACACAGCCTAGCTTGTGAGCGTGTGATCAGGTTCAAGAAGCAGACAGTGGTTGTCTCAATAAAGATGTACTGTCAGCAACAATTCATCACTTATTGTCCCGTGTGATGAAAAAAAAAGGTTTATTAAACAGTATAAAAAATGTACGTTCCACCTAATCACTTAAAACCCCCCTCCCCCAAATTTTTGAGCCCCTTCCCCACCTTCACATACATAAATACATACACAAAAATGCATGCATCAATTGTGCTACATGTGTTACAATACGCCAAAGTCAGAGCAAAAATGATAGGGCACATGTGTCAAACACAAGGCCAGCAAGCCAAATCCGGCCCTCCAGGCCATTTCTTGTGGCCCCCACACCTCTCCTGCAACTGCAGAACCCACTTCATCTGCACCCCCACCTTATCTCAGCAATCGGCAGCAGAGAGGAGGACAGAATTCCTCTGCCAGATCCTGCGCTTTTCTGTGCAGCCAAGGAGAGGGTCCTTTCTGCCTCCGTCTCAGCAGTTGGCAGTAGAAAGGACAGAACTCCTCCTACAGATCCTGTGCCTCTCTGGCAAGCCACAGCACCCCCTGGTCTCCACTTCCCTTGGTCTCAGCATTCAGCAGACTCATGGAGCTGACTTCTGTCCTCCATCACACCCGCACTTTTTGCTTCCCAGCTCCTACCCCAGTTTCTTCCAGGCAGCAGGTAAGGGGGTCAAGGGAGGTTTGGGGGCTCGACTTCTGATGGTGGGGGTGCTCTTGACATCTGATGTATAGGGAATGAGGTGCTGTGACATCTAGTCTTTCAGATACAACCGACCTCCATACACCGTACACCATTAGCCCAATATTGAATTGTATATTGCAAAACCCAAACATAACAAAAAATGTGTGCATCAAAAAAATGGCCAAAACTGTGAAAGTTCACAAAAGATAATCCATCCCCAGAGCAAGTGAGCTTCCAGATCATCCACATCTGCATCAGACGAGCACCACCACACACAGTACAATTCAATGTTGGCTTAATGGTGTACTATAGATGTATAGCGGTATATCGCTTCCTTTAGTCTTTTCTTTTTAAAATGAACTTTGGTGTATTTTTTACTTAAAGAGGAGCTCCAGTCTGTGAAGTGAAAATTAAAAGTCAGCAAAAAAAACCAAAAACTACCTGCTGACTTTTCATGAACAGCCACTCAGCTGTGCCAGGATCCAGCGCTGTGCTCACCCCAGCCATGTTCTCCCCGGGTCCTTCCCTGGTGGCGCTGGCATGTTTACCATGGGCACCTGGCTGTGACAGCTTGCGGCTTCATACCTGGGTGCCCACTGTGCATGCGTGAGCAGCACTGCACTCTGTGATTGGTGATAGCTGGGAGCTGTGACCTGTGACACGTCCCAGGAGATTTCCGGAAGGAGAACTTCTGATTGGAAGGGGAGTGATTACCCGTCACCCCCCCCATCCCCAAAATCAGGAGGGGGGGCGCCTTAAAGTGAAATTCCCTTTAAATTTTGCATTTCCTAAAGGTTTCTATGAATTGTGTTACCTAAATTATTGGAACTGCCACCATTTTATTCTCCGGGGTGTCGGCTGTCACACAATCTATAATGTCATTGTATTTGGGGTTTTATAATGTTTACACATGGGAAGAAAATGGGAACCCGGCCTGGCAGTGAGAGGGTAAAACGATTCCTAAACCAGGGAGGTCTCAGCTCCTGCCTGCTGCTCAGTGTTGCCAACCTCTTGCAGCGTTTTTTACTGGCAAAACTTGGAAAATTTACTGGCAGAGCACATTTTTTACTGGCAACCTGAAAAATAACAGAACTCGTATTAAAAACTAAGGCAAGTGATATTCAACCACAACATGCCAACACTGACAATACCAATATCAATAATTTTCTTGGTTTACACTTAAAAAATCAGCACAGCATGGCAAATTATGAGACCCTGATATTCATAGACAGTTGTAAAAATCACTGATTTTTACAAACTGTCAGTAAATTTACTGGCGGTTGGCAACCCTGCTGCTGCTCCCAAGTAGAAAGCATTGCAGACATGAGAGGTCACCATGGGATGATCCCCGCACATCTCCCCCCGCCGTACAATCACAGCTGGGGGGGGGGGGGGGGGGGGGGGGCCAGGGCCCGCGCTTGTGAAGAGTGGGCGGGCTGTACATGGGGAGATCCTTTGTGCAGTTGCTTTTCATTGGCTGAGGTCTGGGGGCGTGTACATCCCAGTACAGCGCCCTGCCTCCTCCGTATTCCGTGCAGAGTGAGGATCCCGGGAGCGGTATTGGCGGCCATGGCGGACGGAGCGGTACTGCTGAGCTCGGTGACTGTGTACTCCTTGGCGGCCTGTGCGGCACAGCTGGCTCTGGGCTATGTATTGGCACAGCGGCTGGGGCGGAGGAGCTCCGCGACGGACAGATGGGTGCTGGTGTGGCTCTTCTATGATGCTATCGTGCATTTCACACTGGTTAGTGGCTGTACATAGGAGGGCTAGAGTCCCCGCCCACTGGGAGGGGCTGTGCATAGGAGCGCCAGAGTCCCGCCCACTGGGAGTGCCTGTGCTAGAGACTCCTCCCACTAGGAGTGGCTTACATGGCAGTGCCAGAGACCACGCCCACTAGGAGGGGCTGTGCATAGGAGTGCTAGAGCCCCGCCCACTGGGAGTGGCTGTGCATAGACGTACTAGAGACCCCGCCCATTGGGAATGGCTGTGTATAGTAGTGCTAGTGACCCCGCCCACTGGGGGAGTGGCTCTGCATAAGAGTGGTAGTGAGAGTGGCTGTTCATAAGAGTGCAGAGGCCCTGCTCACTGGGAGTGTCTGTACATAGGAGTGCTAGTAACCCCGCCCACTGGGACTGTCTATGCATAGGAGTGCTAGAGACCCCGCCCACTGGGACTGTCTATGCATAGGAGTGCTAGTAACCCCGCCCACTGGGACTGTCTATGCATAGGAGTGCTAGTGACCCCGCCCACTGGAGAGTGGCTCTGCATAAGTGTACTAGTGACCCAGTCTAGTGAGAATGGCTGTTCATAGGAGTGTTGGAGACCCTGCCCACTGGGAGTGTCTGTACATAAGAGTGCTAGTTACCCCACCCACTGGGAGTGTCTGCACATAGCATAGCTCCCAACTGTCCCTGATTAGGAGCAATGTCCCTCTGCCCCTCTTTGCTCATCATTTGTCCCTCATTTTGCGCTGATCTATAAAGTTGTATATAAAATGCACTTTTTTATTTATCAAAAAGTGTTCCCCAGTGCTAAACCTTTCATCCATTATCTAAATTGCTGCATTTGTACATTTCATAAGCCAGTATAAAGGAATAGTAGTGGTTAAAAAAAACACTTGTGGGTTCAACTAATAATTTTTTTTTGTATAATTCTCCTTTAAGGGGGCGTGGCAGGGGGTGTGTCCTATGCCTACATGCTTTTGCTGATAG
>BLSH010358896.1:232565-243083 GCA_018402905.1 Glandirana rugosa
ACAGGGAGAATACACATTCAGTGGAATACAGGTAATCCCCGTGTCCCACTGGTTCTTTTATTACCTGTTAATGAATTACCTACGGTTCTTACACCAAACCTAATGGAGTTTAACCTGTCATTATAAATAGTTGTTATTAAGAGTTATTTAGATACTATGTAATTAAGGGGACATAGTCTTATTACCTTGTAACATACTCGAAACGGAGTATCTGACAACATTCATCCTCGTGCCTGTCAGACGATGACTACAGAGGACGATAACAGACTTCCCCAAATATAATTACAACAACTGACATATACTATAAACATTATGTTACTTAGCCACCTGGATAACTCAGAGATCTCATTCCAGGTCAGACTTGCCAACTTCAAGCTCACTAAAAACAATACACATTATCATAAGTATACACACAGAACCCCTTCAGACAATAGCAGGAGACATCAGTAGCAGACTGTCCGTGCTCCTACTTACAACAGTCTATGAGGCAAAGCTCATACAATGTTCCATTATTCTGATACAGGGGAATTAATGTATCATAGATTTATTGAGAATTATTGTTGATAAATATTACTGTCCAATTTGAGGTAATCCAAACCACATTCTTGGCATCCATTAAGTAATTGTCCATTATTTTCTTGGTCACCCTGTGCCCCTAATGGACATAAGGTGACTTACACATAAGAGGGACATAGGGAGCTGAAACAAAGGTCCCGTAGTAAGTAGGCAAGAGGATAGAATTCAGTCCCCTCCAAAAACCTCTGTCTATCACAGATGGCCTGTATATGAACTGTGTGGCAGATCTTCTGGGGTTCCTAGTGCTTTGGACAGTAAGGCTGGGTACTGTGCAGGGGCCTGGAGTGACACACTGACAGAGCAGTGTTCAAATGGGACAGATTGGGTGCAACGCAATGATGTAATGACACGCTTCTGCACATACATGGCCACCATAGACATGGAATTGTGATCGGCAACTGCTGGGCAGTTGCCACGAACAGTATTTTGGTTAAAGCCATGGCTCATTTACAACGCTGCAACACCAGTGCTCCGCAAGTATTGGATAACTTATCAGGGGGTGAAATGCCACTTAGCTGTCTGGCCATGGCAGACACTCTTAACTGTTTGGCTGCTCCCACATTGGGTTACAGGCCTACTGACCCCCAGCAAGCCAGAGCTGGCCCTACCATGGGTCCCAGTAGGTCCATTGGACTCAGGCAGAACTTTGGGAGGGGCAACAAATTGAACCATGTCCACCTCTCCTCTTCTATTTACCAAGAAATTTGATGACCAAGATTTTTTTTCCAGCTGTTTTGTGTGTCATAATAACTGCCCCCAGGGCCACTCCACCTACCCCTATACTACCCTAGCCCACCCCATACTGCCCAAGCCTGTCTATATACTAGCCTGTCTATATTCCACCCTAGCCTGCCTCTATACTGCCCCAGACCTTGGAATTGAATATAATGGTCTGTCATATAATTTTGAATATAGACAAGGTGCTGTTGCATGTAAATCTGACTTCCTGATAAATTTAATTTTAGATTTAATTATCATGATATAAAATAATGGATGTGGGGGCCTTTTGGTGGGCGTGATATCTTGGGCCAGCCCTGCAGCAAGCCATGGCGTTGCGCAGGTGGAGAGTTGGGGTGAAGGACAAAGGGGTGTGCCCCCAAATCACTCTATCTGGTAGAGAAGAACCCCTGCAAACTTTGCCCTCTAAGGGTCAGATTAGCTCTGACCTTAGCTGGTATTTCCATTCAGGGGCACAATCCTCCAGTTCCTGTGTGTCCAGGGAGGAATTTTCAGTAGCCATACGTTCCTGCCACTGTTAGTCAAATCCTGTAAGGACAGAGTGGGGGGGGGGGGCGTGTGTCTATGGATGCACACAGCCTAGCTTGTGAGTGTGTGATCAGGTTTAAGAAGCAGACAGTGGTTGTCTCAATAAAGATGTACTGTCAGCAACAATTCATCACTTATTGTCCCGTGTGATGAAAAAAAGGTTTATTAAACAGTATAAAAAATGTACGTTCCACCTAATCACGTAAAACCCCCCTCCCCCAAATTTTTGAGCCCCTTCCCCACCTTCACATACATAAATACATACACAAAAATGCATGCATCGATTGTGTTACAATACGCCAAAGTGAGAGCAAAAATTATAGGGCACATGTGTCAAACACAAGGCCAGCAAGCCAAATCCGGCCCTCCAGGCCATTTCTTGTGGCCCCCACACCTCTCCTGCAACTGCAGAACCCCCTTCATCTGCACCCCCACCTTGTCTCAGCAATCGGCAGCAGAGAGGAGGACAGAATTCCTCTGCCAGATCCTGCGCTTTTCTGTGCAGCCAAGGAGAGGGTCCTTTCTGCCTCCGTCTCAGCAGTTGGCAGCAGAAAAGAGGACAGAGCTCCTCCTACAGATCCTGTGCCTCTCTGGCAAGCCACAGCACCCCCTGGTCTCCACTTCCCTTGGTCTCAGCATTCAGCAGACTCATGGAGCTGACTTCTGTCCTCCTCTGGTCCTCCATCACACCCGCACTTTTTGCTTCCCAGCTCCTACCCCAGTTTCTTCCAGGCAGCAGGTAAGGGGGTCAAGGGAGGTTTGGGGACTCGACTTCTGATGGTGGGGGTGCTCTTGACATCTGATGTATGGGGAATGAGGTGCTGTGACATCTAGTCTTTCAGATACAACCGACCTCCATACACCGTACACCATTAGCCCAATATTGAATTGTATATTGCAAAACCCAAACATAACAAAAAATGTGTGCATCAAAAAATGGCCAAAATTGCGAAAGTTCACAAAAGATAATCCATCCCCAGACCAAGTGAGCTTCCAGATCGTCCACATCTGCATCAGACGAGCACCACCACACACAGTACAATTCAATGTCGGCTTAATGGTGTACTATAGATGTATAGCGGTATATCGCTTCCTTTAGTCATTTCTTTTTAAAATGAACTTTGGTGTATTTTTTACTTAAAGAGGAGCTCCAGCCTGTGAAGTGACAATTAAAAGTCAGCAAAAAAAAAAAAAAAAACTTTACCTGCTGACTTTTCATAAACAGCCACTCAGCTGTGCCAGGATCCAGCGCTGTGCTCACCCCAGCCGTGTTCTCCCTGGGTCCTCCCTTGGTGGCGCTGGCATCTTTACCATGGGCACCCGGCTGTGACAGCTTGCGGCTTCATACCTGGGTGCCCACTGTGCATGCGTGAGCAGCGCTGCACTCTGTGATTGGTGATGACTGGGAGCTGTGACGTGACGCATCCCAGGAGATTACGGGAAGGAGAACTTCTGATTGGAAGGGGGAGTGATTACCCGTCACCCCCCCCCCCACAAGGTTTCTATGAATTGTGTGACCTAAGATATTGGAACTGCCACCATTTTATTCTCCGGGGTGTCGGCTGTCACACAACCTATAATGATTGGGGGGTTTCTTTGCATTCGGGGCACCTTGGGGGTTTTATGATTTTTACACATGGGAACCCGGCCTGGCAGTGAGAGGGTAAAACGATTCCTAAACCAGAGAGGTCTCAGCTCCTGCCTGCTGCTCCCAAGTAGAAAGCATTGCAGACATGAGAGGTCACCATGGGACGATCCCCGCACAATCACAGCTCGGGGAGGAGGGGGGGCGTGACCAGGGCCCGCGCTTGTGATGAATGGGCGGGCTGTACATGGGGAGATCCTTTGTGCAGTCGCTTTTCATTGGCTGAGATCTGGGGGCGTGTACATCCCAGTACAGCGCCCTGCCTCCTCCGTATTCCGTGCAGTGAGGATCCCGGGAGCGGTATTGGCGGCTATGGCGGACGGAGCGGCTCCGGTACTGCTGAGCTCGGTGACTGTGTACTCCTTGGCGGCCTGTGCGGCACAGCTGGCTCTGGGCTATGTATTGGCACAGCGGCTGGGGCGGAGGAGCTCCGCGACGGACAGATGGGTGCTGGTGTGGCTCTTCTATGATGCTATCGTGCATTTCACACTGGTGAGTGTCTGTACATTGGAGGGCTAGAGACCCCGCCCACTGGGAGGGGCTGTGCTTAGGAGCGCTAGAGACCCCCGCCCACTGGGAGTGTCTGTGCTAGAGACTCCTCCCACGGGGAGTGGCTGTACATAGGAGTGCCAGAAACCCCTCTCACTAGAAATGGCTGTACATAGGAGTGCTAGAGACCCCGCCCACTAGGAGGGGCTGTGCATAGGAGTGTTAGTGACCACGCCTAGTGAGAGTGTCCGTTCATAAGAGTGTGGAGGCCCTGCCCACCGGGAGTGTCTGCATAGGAGTGCTATAGATCCCGCCCACCGGGAGTGTCTGTACATAGGAGTGCTAGAGATCCCGCCCACCGGGAGTGTCTGTACATAGGAGTGCTAGAGATCCCGCCCACCGGGAGTGTCTGTACATAGGAGTGCTAGAGTCCCGCCCACTGGGAGTGTCTGTACATAGGAGTGCTAATGAGCCCGCCTACCGGGAGTGTCTGTACATAGGAGTGCTAAAGAGCCCGCCTACCGGGAGTGTCTGTACATAGGAGTGCTAGAGATCCCGCCCACCAGGAGTGTCTGTACATAGGAGTGCTAGAGATCCCACCCACTGGGAGTGTCTGTACATAGGAGTGCTAGAGATCCCGCCCACCGGGAGTGTCTGTACATAGGAGTGCTAGAGATCCCGCCCACTGGGAGTGTCTGTACATAGAGTGCTAAAGAGCCCGCCCACTTGGAGTGTCTGTACATAGAAGTGCTAGAGATCCCGCCCACTGGGAGTGTCTGTACATAGGGGTGCTAAAGAGCCCGCCCACCGGGAGTGTCTGTACATAGAAGTGCTAGAGATCCCGCCCACTGGGAGTGTCTGTACATAGGAGTGCTAAAGAGGCCGCCCACCGGGAGTGTCTGTACATAGGAGTGCTAAAGAGCCCACCCACTGGGAGTGTCTGTACATAGGAGTGCTAAAGAGCCCGCCCACCGGGAGTGTCTGTACATAGGAGTGCTAGAGATCCCGCCCACTGGGAGTGTCTGTACATAGGAGTGCTAAAGAGCCCGCCCACTTGGAGTGTCTGTACATAGGAGTGCTAAAGAGCCCGCCCACTGGGAGTGTCTGTACATAGGAGTGCTAAAGAGCCCGCCTACCGGGAGTGTCTGTACATAGGAGTGCTAAAGACCCCGCCCACTGGGAGTGTCTGCACATAGCATAGCTCCCAACTGTCCCTGATTTGGGGCAATGTCCCTCTGTCCCTCTTTGCTCCTCATTTGTCCCTCATTTTGCTCTGATCTATAAAGTTGTATATAATATGCACATTTTTATTTATCAAAAAGTATTTCCCAGTGTTAAACCTTTCATTCAATCTCTAAATTGCTGCATTTGTAAATTCCATAAGCCAATATAATGGAATAGTAGTGGTTAAAAAAAGCACTTGTGGGTTCCCACCTCAGGAAGTTGGGGGGGTGACATAGGAGAACTGTCATCCCCTAAGATGGTTGAGCAACAGAGGGTGACGATTTCGATTGGCCCAAGTTGATCGGTTGTGGCAGAAAAAAAATGATCACACAGGAATAGTCAATGGGGATTTTTCACACCCGATCATAAGTGATTCACAAGGGCATAAAAAAATCACCATTGATCGGCCCTGTGAGATTCTTTTTTCCATCTCCGCCACAACCAATTGATTGGTTCAATGGAAGCTTCATTATCTGTTGCTCATTGCTTGACTATGCCACTTTTATCTTGCTCAGTCAATGCCCGATTCGATGGCTTTGGTGAATGAGAGATCGGTCACTCAGATTTATCACAGTGTATGACCTTTTACTTTCACCTGGTGATCCTGCCAGTAACATACTTCTTGTTCTAGGGTGACTACACTCACTGTACTGTATCTGGAGAGGACTACAGGACTCCACCCTCTCCTATTCTTCATAACAGAGAGATAGCTGGGAACAAAAGTAACTGATAAGAGCACAGGAAGTTATCAGCTCAGAACTCTGGCAGGATCAACAGATCTCTTTCTTTGCATTCATTAAACAGATATAACAAAATGCTTTCAATTGAATATTTAACCACGGGATGTCCTTAGGCCCTTTGAAAAACATCCAGAATTTCAAGTCATTAAAACAAGTGGGATGTCATTTTTTGGCATGTTTTTAGTAAAAGTGATCTGACTCTACAGCCACCCGATCACCTTTACTGCAGTGAGAAGGGATGGCCCTCATCTCCACCCCCTGCTGCTTGCTGTGGTTCCTGGCCCCTCCCATTCCTCTGGGGAGCACAGCACTGCAGTAAACTGCCCTGTAGAACAGGAGGAGGCGGAGGAACATTAATTTGTAATAAAATAAATATTAATAAATATTTAGAGGTGGAGAGGAGGATTGCTGAGATCACTGCTACCGCTATTTAAAACTCCATAATGCTGGGGATGTTACATGGGCTTCTCAGTCATGTGATCACATCTACGGGAGCCCGCCCCAGCAGCTCCCAATCGAAAAGGGTGACTGGGAATGGTCAGTGACAGCTTGGCACCCCCGGCACAAACAAGGGACACCAGCTGTACACAGATATGCACAAAGAAGGTCTTTTTATCGCACTTGATCTCCGCCAGCGAGCCGTGATTGCCTAGCAGAGAAGAAGAACGGGGAACCGCTGATGTGAACATGGCGGTTCCCCGCCCTGTCAGTGGGCATGTAAGAGATCTACTGATCCCTGTCACTGGGATCCGTTATATCTCTTATGCCCCTGGCAGCCCAGCCCCCTCACGTTTAGAACACACCTAGTTAACCCCTAGATCACCCCCCCAGGTTAACCCAATCACTGCCAATGACATTTATACAGTAATCAGTGGATATTTAAATTTATGATCGCTGTATAAATGTCATTGGTCCCAAAAAATGTCCGACATGTCTGCCGCAATATCGCAGCCCCAATAAAAATCGCAGATCGCCGCCATTACTAGTGAAAAAAAAACAATTTGTAAAAACGCCAGAAATTAATTCTCGTGATTTGTAAACGTGGCAACTTTTGCGCAAACCAATCAATAAACGCCAATATTTTTTTTTTTACCAAAAATATGAGGAAGAATATAAATCGACCAAAACCGATAAATAAATCAGTTTTTTTTTATCATTTTTTTGGATCTGTATTTTAGCAAAAAGTAAGAAATATTGTTTTTTTGCAAAATTTTTTGTTTATAGCAGTGATCAGAAATGACACACAGGTGATCAAATACCACCAAAAGAAAGCTCTATTTGTGGGAAAAAAAGGACACAAATTTTGTTTGGGTACAACATCGCACGACCGCGCAATTGTCAGTTAAAGCGACGCAGTGCCGAATCGCAAAAAGTGCTCTGGTCCTAACGTGGGAACTCCTTCCGGGGGTGAAGTAGTTAAATAACAATCATGTTATACTTACCTCCTCTGTGCTGTGGTTTTGCACAGAGAAGCCCCGATCCTCTTCTTCTGGGGTCCCCCAGTGGTGCTCCTGGCGTCTCCTCTTCTCAAGTGCCCCCACGGAGAGCCGCTTTCCACGGGGCACTCGTATGGGCGTGATCCCCAGTCCTGCTCTTGCGTCCATTGACACAAACAGCAGGACTTGACCCCGCCCCGGTTCCCATGTCACTTTATTTGATTGACAACAGCGGGAGCCAATAGCTCCTGCTGCTTTCCATCTATCCAATGAGGACCCGAGCCAGCAGCTGGAGCTGCTGTGCTCGTCCCCGTCACTGGAACGATCGGGTTCAGGTAAGTAAAAGGGGGGCTGCTGCACCACAGAAGGTTTTTCACCTTAATGCATAGAATGCATTAAGGTGAAAAACCTTGAGGGTTTACAACCCCTTTAATGCAGAAAATGCATTAAGGTAAAAAAAAAAAAAAAAAAACTTTCTGCCATTAGAATCACCCTTTGCAGAAGTTATATGCATATATACCTATATACAGCAGAGAGGGCGAACCTTAACCACTTGCCGACCAGACGGCAGGTCGGCTCTATTGCGCAAATCGCTGTACACAGCAGTACTTTTAAGAGACTGTAGGGGGCGCGAGCGCACCGGCGGTGGCGCCCGCTGCATGCCTCTGGAGCCGATGCGTGAGGCTGGTGGATGCGATGTCCGCTGGCCACTCGTGATCGCTCCTCACAGAGCCAGAACGGGGATCTGTTGATGTAAACAAACAGATCTCCATTCTGACAAGGAAGTGGGAGAGATCTGCTGCTCCCAGTGATTAGGAGAAGCTTTCTCTCTCCACCCCCAGCCACTACACTCCCCCCACGTTTAGAAGCACCTCCCTAGGGAACACTTAACCCCTTGATCGCCCCCTTAGTGTTAACCCCTTCACTGCCAGTGACATTTATACAGTAATCAGTGGCTATTTTTAGATCTGATCGCTGTATAAATGTCAGTGGTCCCAAAAAAGTGTCCGATCTGTCTGCTGCAATATCGCAGTCCCACTAAAAATTGCAGATCACCACCATTACTAGTAAAACAACATAATAATAAAAATAAAATAAATCTACTCCCATAGTTTGTAAACGCAGTAAATTTTGCGCAACTCAATCAATTACGCTTATTGCAATTTTTACCAAAAATATGTAGAAGAATATATATTGGCCTAAACTGAGGAATACATTTGTTTTTTTTATATTTTTTTTGGAGTGGTGTAGTGGGTAGCACTTTCCCCTGGCAACAAAAGGGTCGCTCGTTCGAATCCCAACCACGACACTACCTGCCTGGAGTTTGCATGTTCTCCCTGTGCCTGCGTGGGTTTCCTCCGGGTACTCCAGTTTCCTCCCACACTCCAAAGACATGCTGGTAGGTAAATTACATCCTGTCTAAATTGTCCCTAGTATATGCATGAATGTGAGTTAGGGACTTTAGATTGTAAGCTCCTTGAGGGTAGGGACTGATGTGAATGTAAAATCTATATATGTAAAAGCGCTGCGTAAATTGACGGCGCTTATAAGTACCTAAAATAAATAAAAAAAATAAAAATATTTATTATAGCAAAAAGTAAAAAAATTGTTTTTTTTTTTTCAAAATTGTCATCGCTCTTCGCTTGTTTATAGCGCAAAAAATAAAAACGTAGAGGTGATCAAATACCACCAAAAGAAACTCTATTTGTGGGGGAAAAAGGACATCAATTTTGTTTGGGTACAACGTCGTGACCGTGCAATTGTCAGTTAAAGCGACGCAGTGCCGAATCGCAAAAAGTGGAAGGTATGTGGTTAAAGTGGATGAAACCCCAAAAGAAAAAAAAAATGTAATTAATAATTCTGCCTAGTAGAGTAGAGCATGCCATGTCATCTGTGCCCAGTCTTGCCACAAAGAGTTAATCCAGCTCTGAGCAATCCTCTTATCTTTTTTCAGCAAGAAAAAAACTGACTAGTTTCTTCCTGTGCTGTGTGAGTGACAGGTCATTTCCTGATCTCATGCATGGAGCAGAGAAAGCGTCACACTCCCCCATCCTTTCTCTTCTAGCTCTCCCAGGATTGGCTGCTCAGCATGATAGGGCATGATGAAGCCATGTGGTGTCTTTCCTGAGTTTTGACTAGATACTTCTCAAAACTCAGGAATAGCAAAGTAGGACAGTGTAGAGGTGGGTGGGGAGTCTTGTGACATCATAGATTTGTGAGGCTGCCTCTGCTGAAGGGAGTGACATTTGCAAGGTAGGGATACATGCAGGAGGCTTTCATGTATATATGCATTAATACTGTGCCATTAGTTTATACTGGGTGAGTGGTGGGTTTACATCCACTTTAAAGTGATATTAAAGGTTTTTTTTTTAAATAACAAACATGTTATACTTACCTCCTTGTGCAGTGGATTTGCACAGGGCAGCCCGGATCCTCTTCTTTTGGGGTCCCACGCCAGCACTCCAAGCCTCTGTCTAGTGCCCTCAGAGCAAGCAGCTTGCTCTGGGGGCACCTGAGGAAGGCTTGCTCCCGAGCCACTGGTCTGTGTATGGATTCACACACAGAGCCGCGGCTCTGCCCCTCCCCTTCTCTCTCATTGGCTCACTCGCTGTGATTGACAGCAGTGGGAGCCAATGGCTCCCGCTGCTGTCTCAGCAAATAAGGATGGAGAGCCATGCACATCACTAGATTGGAATGGGGCTCAGGTACGTATTAGGGGAGGCTGCTGTACAGAGAAGATATTTTACCTTCATGCATAGAATGCTCAAAAGTAAAAAAAAAAAAAAAAAACATTGACCACCGCCAGTCACCCGTCACCCATCACTGACCACCGCCAGTCACCCATCACCCATCACTGACCACCACCCGTCACCCATCAGTGACCACCGCCAGTCACCCGTCACCCATCAGTGACCACCGCCAGTCACCCATCAGTGACCACCGCCACTCACCCGTCACCCATCAGTGACCACCGCCAGTCACCCGTCACCCTTCAGTGACCACTGCCAGTCACCCGTCAACCATCAGTGACCACCACCAGTCACCTGTCACCCGTCACACATATGTGACCACCGCCACTCATCTGTCACGCATCTGTGACCACCGCCAGACACCAAGCACCCATCAGTGACCACCGCCAGTC
>BLSH010358896.1:254203-280266 GCA_018402905.1 Glandirana rugosa
TCTGGAGTAGACGTTATACGTCAAGTCAAAACCCGTAGTCAAGAGTTTTTCCTATAGCCCCTTGACCTCTTTCATGTCTCTTCCCGTTGGTTTGATTATTTTCCGTACCTCCTCGAATCGATACTCCTTTCTGATCTCCTTGACTTAAATAAGAGAGAACTCTTCTCCTCCAATTCTCCCCTATACTAGTTGTACATGTTTATATATTCACCAGGTATATCACTCGAACCACAACTCAATAAATGAAATTCCGGTAGTGTTTCCTGTTCCCCCGTGAGAAGCGTTTTGCGATAACGAACCACTTTGTCGCCGTCAGATGCCGATCGGCGGTCGGCAAGTGGTTAAGGAAAGAATCCAGGCCTTTTTTAAAGCAATCAACCGTGCTGGCCAAAACAACCTCTGGAGGGAGTCTATTCCACATTTTCACAGCTCTTACTGTGAAGAAACCTTTCCGTATTTGTAGATGAAATCTTTTTTCCTCTAGACGTCAAGAGTGCCCCCTTGTCCTTTGTGATGGCCTTAAAGTAAATAACTCAACACCAAGCTCACTATATGGACCACTTATATATTTGTACATGTTGATCATATCCCCTCTTAACCTCCTCTTCTCAAGAGAGAATAAATTCAGTTCCTCTAGTCTTTCCTCATAGCTAAGCTCCTCCATGCCTTTTATTAGTTTGGTTGCCCTTCTCTGTACTTTCTCCAGTTCCCCGATATCCTTTTTGAGAACTGATGCCCAAAACTGAACTGCATATTGCAGATGAGGTCTTACTCAATAATGTCTCTATCTCTGGAGTCCATACCTCTCTTAATACAAGAAACGATTTTGCTTGCTTTGGAAACCTCAGCTTGGCATTGCGTGCCATTATTAAGCTTATGATCTACCAAAACCCCCAGATCCTTCTCCACTATGGATTCCCCCTAGTATGTATGATGCATACATATTCTTAACCCCAAGTGCATAACTTTACATTTGTCAACATTAAACCTCATTTGCCACATAGTCGCCCAATTAGACAGTGCATTGAGGTCTGCTTGTAAGTTGGAGATATCATGCAAAGACGTTATTCCACTGCATAGCTTGGTGTCATCTGTAAACACTGAAATGGTACTTTTACATATAAAAGAAGTTTGCTGATCTAGTATTATATACAGTATTAAAGCGGGGCTCCACCCAAGGGGTGCTCCGCTTGTTTGCCTCCCCCCCCCCCCCCCCATTGCTACATTTGGCACCTTTCAGGTGGAGCAGGTACCTGGTTTTTGACAGGTACCCGCTCCCACTTCCGACTGAGCTCACCGTGGCAGCATAGTCAACCGGAATTTTGCCCCCCCTCCTTCCCCTGCGCAGTAGGGAACCGGCGGTGAAGCCACGAGGCTTCCCTGCCAGTTTTCCTTAGCCGAGAAGGAGGCAGCAGTACCCGAGAGCCGATTGAAAAATAGGCTCGGGTGAAAACACAGCTGGATTCATGGACAGGTAAGTGCCCTAATATTAAAAGTCAGCAGCTAAAGTATTTGTAGCTGCTGGCGTTTTTTTCTGAAAGAGCCTGGAGCTCCTCTTTAAAGTCAGATTGTCACTTTAGCATTTGTTTTGGGTAAGTTTACCTCTAATCTGAAAAATGATCTCCAGCTTTTAGTTGTCCAAATGAACTATTTACTTCACTAAAACATGCAGTGGCTCTTAGCGCTGTATGGGCTGTATCTAGCCTCAGCTACATACAGTATAGAGTGCTGTGTTCTGGCAGTGGGATGAGAACTTCCCATCCCATACCCAGAACAAAGCTGAGTCGGGCTGAGTGCTGCTCAGCCATTCAGGGAGCTTTGTATTTTCTGAATGAATACAAAGCTTCCTCTGATTGGCTAAGTTGGACAGGCAGGCAGATGGTGTCATAATCTCCAATCCAATCCAAGTGCCAATCAGAGGAAGCTTTGTATTCATTCAGCAAATACAAAGCTCCCTGTGAATGGCTGAGCAGTGCTCAGCCCAACTCAACTTTGCTCCAGGTGTGGGACACGAAGTTTCCATCCTACTGCTGGAATGCAGAGCTGTATACTGTATATAGCTGAGGATACATACAGTCCATTCAGTGCTGAAAGCCACTGCATGTCTTAACCCTGGCAATTCCCGGCCCTTTAAGAGGTTTCTTAACATGGGGCGGAGTTTCTTATTATGTGACCATTGTGATTGACTGTCACAGTGGTCACATAACCGGAAAACTCCTGTTCACAAGCAGAGATTGGGAGCTTTCTATTAAGCCGCCAGTAACCGTGCCGGGAGTGCGCATGGCGCACACTCGCGGCACAGCTCTGTTTATATTCGGGTACGCATATAGGCAGCCTCTCTGTGTTAAGGCCCACCCCACGAGAGGCCGCATATATGCGTACCGCTGGCACAAAGAGGCTAATAAACTAAATAGATTGTACCAGCTTGGTCCAAACAAACCCTTTCAGCTTCTCTAAAAGCTAGAGATCAGCTTAAGTTTTATCTCCACCGCCCCACAAGAACACCCGGTCACTAGACACTACCCAACTTTGGACCTGGTCGCCCCCACTGACTACACTTTAAAGCACATCTTCCACAACCTGTCATCCCTCTTCCCAGAATCTCTCTCACTCCTCATACCCTTTCACTCCACTCTCTTGGCTGCTCCACTACACAACACATTTCCAACAATGAGGAGGGAATGCGGGCATGGCTGAGCTGCATTGTGTGTGTGTGTCAATGGATGCACACAGCCTGGCTCTGGAGCACACTCGCATGGTTGCCCCCTCAGCACACAGCTTGCGGAGTCTGCATCCACATGAAGGAGAAGCAAAAAGCAGCGCCAGCCTCCAGAAGAGGCAGTAAGGGACCACTCTGTGCATTACCATTGCACAGGACAGGTAAGTATAACATCTTTTTTTATTTCTAAAAAAAAATATCCTTTAGGCCTTATGCACACAGGACGTTTTGCAAACTCTGCTAGAAGTCTTTCCTGGCAGCAGTGTTTTGGCAGAAAAAACAGCTGACGCTTGTAAAAGTGTAGCACATTTACAGGCGTCAAGCGCTTGGGCATTACTTCATTTCATTGAAGTATAATAATAATTTACTCTGGCCATTGAAATGAATTAACGCTCAAGTGATAAATGTGCCTTGCGTTTATGGCGTGTCATTGGTGACATTTTTTAAAGGCAGAAACTTTAAATGTCACTTATTGGGTTGGAATTTGTCTGAATTAAAAAACTAACAATCTATACTTTTTTTTTTTTAGAGCTTTTTGGTGTATTTAATGTAGTTTACTTTATTTCATATGTTGTTCTTTGTATTTGTGCTTTTGCTTGCATTTGACTGGCAACAGCAGGAGCCAACGGGTATTGGAAGGTTTATTTTTAACTCAATGCAGATAAAGTTTAGAATTACTTTAATTACACTGAAATTACTCCACTCATCCTTAACCACTATGGGGAGGATATGTATTAAAGTATTAATCAGAATAATTTTTCCATCATTGGTGGGTAATATTTCTTATGTAGGTAGCTAAATATTTGTCAGTGATAAGGCTGATGGCAATATACAGTGAATGGATTTTCCACAGTTAACAGTTTTATTGACTGGTACAGTTATCACTAGATGGCAGAACAAGTATCAGGAACATTTGGTGAACATAAAATTTAGTGAAATATCCAGTTCATGAAAATGTCCATAGTTATAATCAACCAACTCATCTATTCCACCACAAATAATTAGTGTTTTAAGAAAAAATATTTAATTTGCTATGTATTAATAATAGTCACTATTGCACATTACTATACAGTGCCTTGAAAAAGTATTCATACGCCTTGAAGTTTTCCACATTTTGTCATGTTTCAACCAAAAACGTAAATGTATTTTATTGGGATTTTATGTGACAGACCAACACAAAGTGGCACATAATTGTGAAGTGGAAGGAAAATGATAAATACTTTTCAATTTTTTAACAAAGAAATGTCTGAAAAGTGCGGCATGCATTTGTATTCAGCCCCCTTTACTCTGATACCCCTAACTAAAATCTAGTGAAACCAATTGCCTTCAGAAGTCAGCTAAGTGTCCACCTGTGTGTAATTTAATCTCAGTATAAAGACAGCTGTTCTGTGAAGCCCTCAGAGGTTTGTTAGATAACCCTAGTGAACAAACGGCATTGTGAAGGCCAAGGAACACACCAGACAGGTCAGGAATAAAGTTATGGAGAAGTTTAAAGCAGGGTTAGATTACAAAAAAAATACCCCAAGCTTTGAACATCCCATGGAGCACTGTTCAATCCATCATCGGTAGAGTATGGCACAACTGCAAACCTACCAAGACATGGCCATCCACCTAAACTGACATGCCGGGCAAGGAGAGCATTAAATCAGAGAAGCAGCCAACAGGCCATGGTAACTCTGGAGGAGCTGCAGAGATCCACAGCTCAGGTGGGAGAATCTGTCCACAGGACAACTATTAGTCGTGCACTCCACAAACCTGGCCTTTATGGAAGAGTGGCAAGAAGAAAGCCATTGTTGAAAGAAAGCCATAAGAAGCACCATTTGCAGTTTGCGAGAAGCCATGTGGGGGACACAGCAAACATGTGGAAGAAGGTGCCCTGGTCAGATGAGACCAAAATTTAACTCAAAACGCTATGTGAGGTGGAAAACTAACACTGCACATTACCCTGAACACACCATCCCCACCGTGAAACATGGTGGTGGCATGTTGTGGGGATGCTTTTCTTCAGCAGGGACAGGGAAGCTGGTCAGAGTTGATGGAAAGATAGATGGAGCCAAATACAGGGCAATCTTAGAAGAAAACCTGTTAGTGTCTGCAAAAGACTTGAGACTGGGGCGGAGGTTTACCTTCCAGCAGGACAGCGACCCTATACATACAGCTTGAGCTACAATGGAATAGTTTAGATCAAAGCATATTTGTGTGTTGGAATGGCCCAGTCAAAGTCCAGCCCTAAATCCATACGAGAATCTGTGGCAAGACTTTAAAATTGCTGTTCACAGATGTTCTCCATTCAATCTGCCAGATCTTGATCTACTCTGCAAAGAAGAATGGGCAAAAAAATCACTCTGTAGATGTTTAAAGCTGGTAGAGACTTCCCCAAAATGACTTGCAGATGTAATTGCAGTGCAAGGGGGTTCTACAAAGTATTGACTCAGGGGGACTGAATACAAATGCACACCACACTTTTCAGATTTTTGAAAAACATTTTCCTTCCACTTCGTGTTGGTCTATCACATAAAATCCCAATAAAATACATTTATGTTTTTGGTTGTAACCTGACAAAATGTGGAAAATATCAAGGGGTATGAATACTTTTTGAAGACACTATATGGGAATGGCAGAGCTAATGTCACCTACTAGAGAAATACGAATGAAACAAAAGAAATTGTTAAACTTATTAAAATACATGTAAAGTAAAAAAAAAATAGAGTATATATATCTATACCGTATCTCACAAAAGTGAGTACACCCCTCACATTGTAGTAAATATTTTATTCTATCTTTTCATGTGACAACACTGAAAAAATGACACTTTGCTACAATGTAAAGTAGTGAGTGTACAGATTGTATAACAATAAATTAACCCTTGTGGGCATGGAGTTCACCAGAGCTTCACAGGCTGCCACTGGAAGTGCAAGATCACTTGAGAACCTGACGGGAAATTAAAATATTGTCCACTTTCCTAACATCTTTTGACCTTTGCATGTACACTGGTGGCAGCTTGTCCATGTGTAAGAAATTGAAGCCTTCCTACTGTGTACTCAGTGACTCCGTGTGGATTTGGAGGGACTTTCCCCCAGTTTTCCTGGAAACTGGACACCACTTTATTGTTGAGCTTTGGTGATGGACTTAGTATCACTATTTATGGTAAAGACACAAAAGAGATCTTTGCAGGAAAGCGCTGCAATCTCCAACATCCTTTTGTCTGAAGCAACTGCTGTCAGAGGAACTAGTTTTACCACTAGGAACCGCAATGGAAATTAAGTTATTGAAGCAAAGGATGCCTGTACTAGTACTTTCAGAGCCAAGCCTAGGTACCATGAAGGGAAAAAGCATTTGCTTGGTGGTCTTATATGGATTACGGCTTGCATGAAGCATCTGTTCAATGGCTCTTCCACTCATCTGCAGTCTGAAAAAGAGGAGAAAGGAAAAGACCTGTACTTTAATGGAGTTGTATGCCAGACCAACCTCTAGCTAACCTTCAAGACTTTCTAGATGTCTAGCAGCCTGCTCTGGATTTGATTCCATGTAAAAAGGAAGTTTGAGCTCCCTTCACTGTGATCTGGTAAATTTCAGCCTGGCCTATAAGGTTTGGCCTCCTGAACCCTTCTGAAGATTGACCAACTTGAGCGAAAAGGCGGCTGCTTCCTCTTAGACTGTGGCCATAGTTTGGACATTTCTTCTGTCACTCACTTCGTCCAGCGTTTTGCCAAACAACTACCTCCCATTATGGAGAATGTTACAAAGGACATGTGTGGAAGCTTCATCTACCCTCCAGTGGAGCAACAAAGCTCTCATGGCTGTGACTGAATGCACCAGCCCTAGAACTAGGTCTTTTGAAGCCTTTGCCAGCAGCCAGGTTCAAGTCCTTCAGAACCATGCCCACTTCTGCAGATTCCACTTGAATTAAAGGCAATTTCTTAATGCTTTAAACATCACAGTTAATGCTGTTCGTAGTTAAAAGGCAATAACCTGCCACAGTATAGATTCTCTACAAGTCTGAGGGCCAGTTTACCACAATTTCTAAGTTGAAGAGGTCTTTCTGCATGCACATTTTTGAAGTATTCGGGTGCTTTTTCAATGCATTTTGCCCTGTTACAGATGCGTTCCATACAGGAAAAATGTTCTACTTTAGTTGACTGTATCGGAACACACTGCACTGGTGTGACGTAGGCCATTGGAATCCGTGGTAAACACTGTTCATGCACTTTTGACTCATAATAAAAACTCATTCATCTGGTGTTAACCAGCCTTAAGTCCATTTTTCAATCCATAGGATCCCTAAAGGTATTGAAAGGCAAAGACACTTGCATGCCAGATGCTGGCAGGCCCCATCCACTCCTGGAAGTGTGTTGTTTAAACATGCATCAGCCAGTTTCGTTGGATAAAGTTTGGAAACCTTTATTGTAAATTGGGCTTATTATCAGATCTCTCCCATTCTTCATCAATGAGCTTTTAACTCTCTGTCATTATGGGAAAAGAAGGCCCTTCCTTTTTCACATTTGGAAATATCTGCATGCTTTTTGCGATGGCTGGGCCTGCGTCTTGAATGTGGCATGGATATTTGCTGCATACTCTCCGCTACAGCCTCTAGGCTTTGAAATGTGTGCATCTACTTCCTTATCCATTGTCATTTGAGGCAATCCATGCAAATTAATTTACCATTACCGCAGACTGCATGCAGATCTAGTAATACACCCTGGGCTGGGCAAGGAAAGGCACTTCCTATTGCACTGATTTAAACGCATGCGAGCCATTGCCATGTGAGCTGCTTAAAGATGAAGTAAACCCTGATGGGGTTTACTTCCTCTATATTCCCCTGCAAAGTAGAAGCATAATGGGCTATTATGCATCGCATAGTAGCCCATTATGTGTCACCTGCAAATGAAGCCTGCGATGTCCCCTGTGCAGGCAGTGTCCATCTTCAGCCCCTCTTCCTTCCGGCTTTGTGACTGGCCGGAGTCGCGTGATGTCACTCCATTCACGCAGGAGCCGCCAGTCACGGCACGATTTCAGTGAAGAAACGACACGGAGGCCGTTTCTTCGCGGCACATGTGCCGAAATGACATGCAGGTTTGGGAGATATGCAGGGAACCTACAGGTAAGTCTTATTATAGGCTTACCTGTAGGTTAAAGTGGTTGTCACAGGTTAACAACCACTTTAACCATTTCAATACCATGCACTTATAACACTTTCCTACCAGACCAATTTTCAGCTTTCAGTGCTGTTGCGTTTTGAATGACAATTGTGCGGTCGTGCGACGCTGTACCCAAACAAAGTTTTTATCATTTTGTTCCCACAAATTGAGCTTTCTTTTTGGTGGTATTTGATCACCCCTGTGGCTTTTATTTTTTGCGCTATAAACAAAAAAAGACTGAAAATTTTGAAAGAAAAAAAAAATACTCTATTTCTGTTACAAAACTTTGTAAATAAGTACATTTTCTCCATCACTGATGGGCACTGATGAGGCTACACTGACGGGCACTGATGAGGTGGTACTGATGATGAGGCACTTATATGCAGCAATGATGAGCACTGTTAGGCGGCACTGATAAGCAGCACTGACGGGCACTGATAAGCAGCACTGACGGGCACTGATATGCAGCACTGACGGACTGATAAGCGGCACTGATGGGCACTCATAGACGGCACTGATTGGCACTCATAAGCGGCACTGGGCACTAATAGGTGGCACTGGTGGGCACTGATATGTGGCACTGGTATGCACTGATAGGGGCACTGGTACACACTGATAGGGGCACTGGTGGGCATATGTACTGAAAGGGGCCCATTCCCTGGTGGTCTAGGGTGGCATCTATAAATATATATATACATATATAAATAAAAAGGAAATGTGGTAGAGAATAGGGGGCTGGGTGAAAGGGACGGGGGGGAGAAAATGTGCGAGGCGGTGACGGTGGTCGCTTGGGTAGCTCGGGGGCCAACAAGGCTGGCAGTTGCGAACAAATCTAAGGGGGAGGTGCAGTAAGTAGCGCTTTGCCCTCTTCGGACAGGACAAACATGTTCCATAGTCCCCATGTTTTATTGTATTTTTCCCGTTTGTGCTGGGAGGTAAGAATTAGATCCTCCATCTTATTTATCTGTTCCACTTTGCGAAGCTAACATGCTATGGAGGGTGGGTCTTGTTTTTTCCAGCACAGAGAGATACAAGATTTGGCTGCGTTTAGCAGGTGGCGTATAATAGATTGACTATCAATTTTGGGGGAGATCTGGGAAACATGGAGGAGAAAGAAGGCTGGGTTCTTCAGAATCTGGTGTTCCGTGAATTTTTGCACGGTAGTATGTATTGTCAACCAATAGTACTGCAGTCAGGGGCAGGACCAGAAGATATGTAGTAAAGTCCCTCTATGTTCCTGACATCGCCTACAGCGGTCTGTGGTTGCAGGGAAGCATGCATGAAGTTCGACAGGCATATAGTACCACCTGGTGAGTAGTGGCACTGAGTGCCATTCATATTGGGCACTATGCCCCTTACCTGGTGGTCTAGGGTGGTCTCCCTGCTGGTCCAGATTGGCTCCCTGGTGATCCCTGGTTGGTTCCCTGGTGGTCCTGGGTGGGCACATTGCTGGTGGTCCCTGGGCAGGCTCCCTGTCAGTCTAGTGTGGCGATCCGAGGGGGGGCAGTGCTGATAAATAATAAGCACAAACCCTCCCTGTCAGGAGAGCAGCCGATCGGCTCTCCTCTACTCAGGTCTGTAGACCTGAGTACATGAAAAGCCGATAAATGGCTTTCCTGTGTTACACTGTGACCAGCCGTGATTGGTCACGGCTGATCACATGGTAAAGTGCTTCGGATGGAAGCACTTTACCGAGATCGGTAATGCGGGGGGGTCGGACTGACCCCCCCACACCACCGATCGCCGCGATGCACGCTCCCCCGGGCGCGCAGCGGCTTGTTATCCTAAGGACGTCATATGACGCCCAGTCAGGATAACTGAACCACTTCCCGGCCATCATTCTGCATACGGCGGTCAGGAAGTGGTTAAGGAGCATGAAAGCTGCCCTGTGCGGGAATCCGAGGAATGCAGATTGTCCTGGTCAGGAGATGACCAGTGGTGGGTCTTATGTTTTCTGGATTGTTAGCGTTTAGGGCTTCTGCTCCTAAGATAATGCCAAACACCATACTTTGCATTCCTTGAGCATTCCTTAAGCACTCTTTTAAAAACATGTCCCACGTTGCCCCCTCCTACCTTTTGCTAGTCTTCTGTGCCACTGACAGGTATGGTGAGCTCATATCTGCAAAAAAATATGGAAATAAATCATAATTCTCTCACTAAGAAAAAACAGGTACACTGTCCCTTTAAGACCCATCTGCTTTCATCCACTTACTTCAAAAGCAGCAGCCGGTGAGTCCAGGCAGCCCTTCCAGAGGCAGACAGGAGACACATAATCTGAGACAAAACTAGTCAAACTCTCTAACCCCAAGGAACACAGCACAGCATGGGAACAAACAGCAACAAGACTACCTCACAAGAGAAAACTGGCAGGACTGCAAAAAGAGGAGAGAAACCAGTTCCTCTGCCGGCTCTAAGACTGTTAATGCTGCTGCTTGGGGACTGGCATTCGCTACCCTGCGCCGTCCCATCTCCCTGTCCTCTGTGACATCATCCACCGTCGATCTTAGACAGAAAACAAAGCCAGGAGTGCAGTACACTGCCTATACAAGACAGGAAAAACCCCAAGGGAGAGGCCAATGGTGATATTGCATGGCTTACTAATACCACACCAGTAGAATATTCATGCTACCTAAGTAACATTTTCCTGCGGACCGACACACAGGGCACCCAGTTTCAGGAGGGTTTACCATCCAATATTCAGGGTCTTCCAACTCCATGAGAGGCTGAACATGGAGGGACGGCGCGGTGAGAGGGATATACTTGAAACAACTAAAGTACTTACCAACTGCAGTCAACAGGTGGCCTGGAGCATGACCAAAATAAAGAACACTTCAGTGGGGGAGGGGCTGTCTTTTATTTAGCTAGGAAGAGGTGGTCCTGTGGGCTCCAGAGGAGGCATTAACCCATTGTGTGCTGACATGAGGTAGGGCCAGGAAATATATATATAACATGTCTGCAATACATGCACATTTCTCCAGGTTCTCCTTTAAAGACCTAACCTACGTTACTGGCATCCTAGGCTACCCCCAACAGTATCCAGGCTAGGTGCAACCAAATTTCACAGTTCAGAAACATCTGAAATTAAAAGAAAACATGTTGTCTTCCAACAAGTAGTAAAAAAAATACCCATTTATCTGCCAGAAATGGTGGCCATAAATGGATCAAAATTGAACTGGCTCTGCAGGGTTTTGTTGAATGGACCTGTTGGAACTTAGCTATTGGAAAAAAGTTGTCTGATCAGTGGGGGTGGGGGGTCCCCACTGTCAGAATACACAGATCAGTGCTGCAGCAAAGAACTAGGAGGTTTAAACAGATATACTGTACATGCAAATGTGTGCAACTAAAACCTCTATTTTTAACACAAATTGTTAGACATGGTTTTTTTTCAAATATAATCTTTATTAACACCCAGTGAGGGTGAGTGCCAGTGCAATACAATGAAAATATGAAAAGGTAACACATAGCATCAAGGAGATATACAAAAAGCCAATAGGCAGCATGAAATCAGAACATTATTCAATCGGTGTTGTTTGGTATTCCCAATCCGCTGTCCTAGCTCAAGCTAGTTACCATCTTTATGATAGGTACGAGCAGTCTGGCAGCTCTCCCCCTACCAACCCTTTTTCCGATAAAAGAAAACATGGGGGTGAGGGGGAAAACAGAATGAGTAGCAAAACAAGAGAACAGAGAGTGACAAAATGAAAAAGAGAGCAGTTGGGAGAATAAAAAGGAAATGTAGAGAATAGGGGGCTGGGTGAAAGGGACGGGGGGGAGAAAATGTGCGAGGCGGTGACGGTGGTCGCTTGGGTAGCTCGGGGGCCAACAAGGCTGGCAGTTGCGAACAAACCTAAGGGGGAGGTGCAGTAAGTAGCGCTTTGCCCTCTTCGGACAGGACAAACATGTTCCATAGTCCCCATGTTTTATTGTATTTTTGCTGCGTTTAGCAGGTGGCATATAATAGATTGACTATCAATTTTGGGGGAGATCTGGGAAACATGGAGGAGAAAGAAGGCCGGGTCCTTCAGAATCTGGTGTTCCGTGAATTTTTGCACGGTAGTATGTATTGTCAACCAATAGTACTGCAGTCAGGGGCAGGACCAGAATATATGTAGTAACGTCCCTCTATGTTCCTGGCATCGCCAACAGCGGTCTGTGGTTGCAGAGAAGCATGCATGAAGTTCGACAGGCATATAGTACCACCTGGTGAGTAGTTTAAAATTGGCTTCCTGGGTCCTGGTGCATATAGATGATTTAAGGGTGAATCTGATTATGTTCTGGACTTGAGTTGTCGTAAAAGTGCAATTAAGGTCAGTCCCCCATTTGGTCAGAGATGATAGGGAGGGCTGTTCCGTCGGTGTGTTCAATAAGGAGTGGGACATAGACAGGACTTGGGGGAGGTCATCCGAGTCTGCGCAGTATTCCTCAAAGGTCGCAAGGGTCTGTGGAACCTAGCTAGGTTATGAAGGGATTGCAGAAAGTGGTGCAATCAAAGAGCAGGCCAGAACGATAAACGGTACGGGGCCCTCGTCCGTCAGGGTAGCAATCGATGGCCAGCGGCTGTCCCGCAGGAAGTCTGCGGCACAGTACAGGCCCATTTCTTGTAGGTGTCTATAATTCCTGGAGAAGAGGCTTGGGGGGAACAGAGGATTGCCAAGGATCGGGTATAGTGGGGAGTCCGGCGTTGTCAGTGGCGTCTGTTTAATTACCTGGGAGCACATGCAAAGCGTCATACCGATGAGTGAATGCTCTTTTAGGTCTGGTGGTATTGAATCAAAGCACCAGAGTGCACTTTTCAGGGGGATATATGTCTGTTTCTGTTGTATCTATGCCCATAGTTTACTGTTTGCGTGGCGTCTCGAGTCAATGATCCGGCCCACATGCGATGCCAGGGAATAATTCTTAATATTCGGTACTGCGAGACCACCAAATTGTTTCGGTAAAGTCAGGTGGGCATGGGGGAGTCGGGGTTTTTTATGAGCCCAGATAAAGCAGGTAAATAAAGACTATTTGCCTGAAATATGCCGGAGGGATTCTGATCGTCAAGGCTTGGAATAGGAATAAAAAATTAGGCAATATAACTATTTTTACAAGATTACATCTCCCAAACCAAGAATTAAGTCCTTTGTGTCGTTGTTCCAATAGGTGCGCGTAGTAGTCGCTAGGGGAGGGAAATTCAGAGCAAACGTGTGGGAGGGGTCCGTCGGTATATAGGTGCACAGATATTTCAGCGCCGTAGGGGTCCATTTAAATCTAAAGTTAGCCTGTAGAGTCTGTTGGAGATCGTTAGAAAGTGCAATGCCCATTGCCTCTGATTTGTCAAGTTAATTTTAAGGTTCACTAACCGGCCGTAGGTGTTAAATTCTTGCATAAGATTGGGGAGGGATATGATGGGGTTAGTGAGCGTAAACAGCAGGTCATCCGCATAGACGGAGATCTTATGTTGGTTTTTATCGATAGTCAGACCCTGGATGTCGGTGTTCAGTCTAATTTTGCAGAGAAAGGGTTCCAAGGAGAGGGCAAAGAGGAGCGTGGAAAGCATTATGGGGAATGGGTCAGAAAGAATGCCATTAGCTTTAACCTGAGCTGTGGGATGAGAATATATGCCTGCTATCCAGCGGAGCATAGAGTTCCCTAAGCCTATATGACGGAGGATGGAGAGCATAAATCCCCAGTCCACCCTGTCAAACGTCTTCTCAGAGTCAGTGCTGAGAAAGACACAAGGCGTTTGGGTTGTGGAGGCAATGTATATCAGGTTAAGGGCTTTGGTCGTATTATCTCGGGCTTCTCTAGTGGGGATGAAGCCCACCTGATCCAGGTGTATCAGGGATTGCGAGTGTTGTGCTAATATAGACGCAATGATCTTAGTAAAGAGTTTCAAGTCTATATTGAGGAGGGAAATAGGTCTGTAGCTTCCACAGTGTGCCGGGTCTTTACCTTCTTTGGGAATAACAGAGATGTGTGCTCTCAACGAATCTTGAGGGAAGGGATTATCTGTTTTGATATCATTGAACAATTTTACCATCTGAGGGCCAAGAGTTGGTAGGAGTGTCTGGTAGTAAGCTAATTTAAAGCCATCGGGGCCGGGGGCTTTCCTGCATTTAGTCGACGCCACAGCTCTCTGTAGCTCTTCCAGGGTAAGGTTTAGTTCCGTTTGTGCTTCTGTGGGTAGCGATGGGAGGAGGGAAGACCTGATATATTCGTCAATGTCAGTCTGAGGGGGAGTTCGTTCTTGTAGATTGTAGAGTTTTGCGTAGAAATCTCTAAAGGTCTGTGAAATTTGCTTAGGGAACGCAACTTTGTTGCCTCCTGGGGCAGTAATGTATGGGATGTATGAAGAGGACTTGCGGTCCCTGATCAGATTTGCCAACAGTTTCCCGGACTTGTCGCCGAATTCATAGCCTATCTTTTGACATGACTGTAATGCAGCTTTAGCTCTATAGTGAAGCAGGTCGGAGATTTGTTTACGAAAGAACGTAATGTCCGCATTTAATGCTGGTGTAGAGGCGTGCTTATGTCTAGCTTCTAAATTGTGCAGTTTCTCTAACAGGGAAGTTAAGTGTTTGTTGCATTATTTCTTAATGCGTGCTCCATGTTTGATAAACACTCCCCTAATCACCGCCTTATGTGCTTCCCACAAGAGTCTGGGGTCGCATCTCTCATATTCATTAGTGCGGAAATAATGGTGTAGTTCCTGCTGGACGTCCATCAGTACTTCTGGTGTTTGTAGAAGGCTGTTATTTAGACGCCAGAAACCGGATCTGAAGTAATATGTGTCGAAGAGGGCGTAGATCAGGGTAACCGCAGCATGGTCGGACCATGGTCGATTTGTGTCCCCCGCACTGCATGTAGTTGGCCATGGGGAATCAGGAAAAAGTCGATTCTAGAATACAGTTTGTGTATCTGGGAGTAGAATTAGTAGTCTCTTTCTCCCGGGTGTTGTAGTCTCCAAACATCGACCAGTTGGGCCCTGTGAAGAGATTGTGCAAAGTTCTTTCTAACGCGGGGGGCGAAGAGGAACCCGAAGACGTGTCGGTTGAAGGTATCAGTGGGATTTTGAAATCTCCACCAAGGAGTAGTTGGCCTTCTTGGAATTCAGCAAGTAACCTAAGTGTAGACTTAAGGAAAATGTCCTGGTGAGTATTCTGTGCATAGATTATGGCCAGGGTCACAGTGTGTTCACCTCTTTTTCCCTTCAGGAATAGATACCATCCCAGAGGGTCTTTATGTACCGCCGTGCATGACCACGGGAGTGTGCCTGATAGAAGTATCGACACACTCTTAGATTTGGCTTCAATGTTGGTAGAGTGGTAGGCCAAAGGATAGCATCTATTCCCGAGTATGGGGAGTTTGTTGTCCCTAAAATGTGTTTCCTGAATAAACGCCACATCTATGTGAGTGCGCTTAAGGTCCGTAAGGAGAATACATTTCTTTTCAGGGGTATTGAGGCCCCGTGCATTCAACTATAGCAATTTAAGACTTTCCATCACCACCTCACACAGCAGAAAAAGGGAGAAGGGGAAGTACCAGTAGAGAAAAAAAGGAGCAGAGAAGAGAGTAAGAAGAAGTAAGGTAGGAGAGGTAGAAAGAGGTAACGGAAAGGTGGAATACTGCCCTAGTTATTGAAGTCTTTGGGCCAGGGCAGCATGCACCGACTACAATAACAAGTAAGTAACTATATTTGCTTGCGATAGCCAACTAGGGCAGCGTGTAGCTGGCCTAAGTGAGAGGGTGGGCGGAGATGGCATGAACAGAGACGAGTCCAACCCTCCCCCACATCCCTTTAACACAACATGTATGCAAGATATGAAAAATAACAAATGCGAATAACATCAAATAAAGAGGAAAACTTTCGAAAGGGTCAGGAAGTTAAACATGCCCTTAGGCAACACTAGGCCTTCAGTCAGAGGTGAGTGCCTCCACTCAAAACATCTAGGCTTCCCCTGTCCCCTGGTCGAAGTCCCACAACCCAACGTGCCTGTTGTCCCTGGGGATGGGCATAACGTGTGGCAGCTCAGACATGGAAGCAGAGCAGACATGTCCTCCCCAAATAGAGGTAAGGTAAGCGTGTAGCCTTGGCAGGTATGGCAATAAGGTTTCTCCAGACCTGGAGGGTTGCCAGGATGGCAAGCAGCAGTCTCTATTAAACACACATCGTGCAACCGTGTATATATGACCCCGTACGGGGCTCGCTGGCTGGAATGGTATGCAGCATAGGGGAGCCTCCATCCCACCACCCCCCCGGACGTCAGAGCCAGGAGGGAAGTCACAGCCAAAGGCCACCCAGCAGCAAAGGCAGCACCAAGATTTCCCCCTTGGGGCACACGCAAAGTTTTCGCAATGTTCACCGTCCAGACACACCTGCAGGCATCTGTAATAGGACACAGGGTGTCCCCAAAAATCGCCCATCCTGAGTCTGAGGTGTCCAGGGTCACCAGAGCCACCGCCAGCACCAAGCATCTGAGCGGGGAGGGGCCGTTTTAAAGATAATTCAATGATGGTATCACCCCTTCATTGGAGAGACCTTCTAACTCAAGTGCCCACTAGTGCCTTTGTCCAGGCTCAACAGTTATAAATTACATGGAAAGCAAAACAGTTTGTCTGGATTTGTCTCCCGTGTGAGATTAGAGTCAAAAGGCATGACATGACAACCATTCCAAGGAAGAGTGGGTTAGTATTCCTCAACATGAGATGGGGGAGGGAACAAGATAGGAGTCACCAGCAGATTTACACAGCCTAGTGTAGCAGAGTTGTGTCACCCCCTTCTATAGGGGATGCAAATACCCATTGTTCGAATATGCAGTTACACTGGGAAGATCAAATGGGTAGTGGAAGTCCGTGGGCTGCCACATCTAAGCCACGGTGCAGTGTCACCATTAGGGCCTCCACAACTGGTGATCTCCGCAGCCTTCACGGGGGACCTCAAAGCGTGGGTTTCCCCTGAAAATTGACAGGTACCCACCTGGTTCCAATGTATCCCCAGCAAAATGTCAGTGGATTGGGGTCAAATGATCCTAGCAGTCTCTGCGAATGAAAGCTGTGTTCGGTATCCCTGGAAATGTCCGATCCTGTATGTTTTAGTTAGTCAGTGAACACATACCTGGAGTTCCCCAAGTCAGTCCTCCCGCTGCTGGTCAGCCGAACGTCCCCTGGAGCGGCTGCGGGGTCTCTGGGGTCTTGGTTGGGAGATGTCCCTGGCAGCTGCGTTAATCTGACGGCCCCCCGAGCGCGGGAGGAGCGCTAGCCAGTTTGGGACCGAGATCGGGTCCATGGCCATGAAGGTAAAGAGTCCAGGCAGTTTCTCTGGGACACCTAAGGTGTAGGAGCCCCATCAAAGTCTTGTGCGCCCACTTCCCGTGCCTTGTGGAGTATAGTCTCTTTGTGGGTATATCTGTGCAGCCTGCAGATCACGTCCCTAGGCCTGGCAAGATCGGAAGGTCGGGGCGCCAAAGCCCTATGGATCCGGTCGAATTCCAGACCGGTCGGAAGGGAGTCCCCTGATATGCGGCAGAAAATTTTAGTCGCTGTGGCGGCTAGGTCTTCCGCGCCCGTCGCCTCCGGGATGCCCCGGAGCCGAAGGTTGTTCCGGCGGCTCCATTCTTCAAATTCTTCCATCTGCAACTGCAGGTGGATGGAGGTGTCTGCCTGGGCAAGTTGTGCCTCCTCCAGTTGGGTAGGCGGCATTCGATGGCGGATAAGGAGCCCTCCCCAGTAGAGATCCTTTCTGGGAGCGACTGTATGTCAGATTTTACCACTTGCAGCTCTTTGCGGTGTGCCGCCTCCACGTGGCCTATGAGGCCCTCAATGTCCGCTTTGGTAGGCAGCGCACGTAGCAGGGCCCAAAGCTCCTCATCTGCCCGGAGACTGATGGGAGGAGAAGGCGAGTCCCCAATGGCCAGGCGGAGGTCCGGTGGGATATCCCCAAAGGGGTCCAAGCTCAGTTAGGTGGAGGGGGGATACGGGGTCAGCCTGTGTCTCCCGCTGTAAGCCACATGTAGCCGCCATCTTGGTGCCGCTGGTAGAGGCTGGCTGCGTGGAGAAATATTTTCTGAGTTCTCCGCCAGATTTGGACGAGCCGGTAGCCCTCAGGGTGTACTGCGTTTTCCTCTTTTTAGTGGATGGCATATCCTGCTCAGATAGGTCGGATGGATAGGGATGCCGGGGAGACGGTCAGGAGCTTGTGGAAAACACGTCTCTACCCGGCCATGTCCAGACTACGCCCCTAGACATGTTTTTAATGCAAACTAGTTGGCAAGTGTGCTGGGAAAAGTTTTGTTTGTGCAGAGGTAAACATATGCTTTGACTTAGAGGCTACCGCACATGGAACTGGGAATGTGTGCTAAGAGGTTGAAGATCAACTTCACCCTTATCATAAAAATTGCAACGAAGACACCTTTAGAATTGTTTAACCTCTGTAAAACTGTACATATCATCGCAACTACTATCCAGGTGAATTATATATTGTTTTTTTCAGGATGAATTGGGCTTTCATTTGGTGGTGAATGGTAATAGATATCTCCTAGTTTTTTTTATTATCATAGGAAAACTTGTGCAAATAGTAAAAAAAAATATTTTTTAAAATATAGCTGTATACTTCTTGCTACTACCATAACCTACTGCCAAAGAACAACTCAAATACATTTTCCTGCTCCTGACGATCAAAGCGATACCACATATGCGCATGTTTATTTGTTGCTAGAAAACAGTGCAAATTTTGCTTTTTTTATCATACCTAAACTGACTCTAACCTTTGATCCCATATTTTGTCTCTGACATTGGCCTTTGACCCTAATCCTGGCCCCTATCCAGATAAAACCCCGATCTAGCTATTTTTTCTTTATTTTTTTTTCTGTTTTATTTTTTTTTTTTACACACATATCTTTATTTACAACTTTTCTCCTCTAGCAAGGAGAAAAAGATACAATGCCTCTTTTCCCCCATTCAAAAGGAGAAAAAAAACACAGGGACAGGCTGTTTTTCTTCTCCTCTCCCTTCTTCTCAGGGTGCCCATTTTCACTAAGAGCAGAAATCCATTTCCCTTTACCGTACTGCCTAGATATGTGAAAGAACACAAGGAAAGAGGTGCTTCTAAGAGTAGACTATATGAGAACAATTTAATAAAAAGTTAAAATGGCAACTCACAAACAAAGGCATGGGTAAAGCACATGTAGAAATGGTATCCCGTTAGCAGGAGAAGCCAGCAGCTCGCAGTCCAGATGATGTGCTCTTAATCCAGTGTCAGATGTTAGTCAGCGTCCATCGCCGGCATGGACACCAAAACGAGGCTTGGACAGCACAACAGAGGGTCGCGGCAGCGTGACGTCACCCGAGTGCGATGCTTTTCTGAGCGTCTGGTCTGCAGGATTGAACGACCGCGCTCTTTCATCAGGCACATCTATGCCTATGCCTAGATATGTGGGTCTGCCTCCTGGAACATGGAATAGACACTTCCCTGAATGCAGCTATGAGGCCCAGGGTAACATCACCAGTGCCTCAAGAAACCAGGAAGTGGTAAAATAGTCATTGTAAGTAAAAAGGAGAAACACGCTTATTTGGCTAATCAATGTAATATGATTTCATCTGTGATTTTTAATGCAAGGGGGAAACGGTTTGCATTAATGCTCAAATACAACACTAGCTGATTACTAATGGGAAAATGCTCATACACTGTAGAAAAAGGTTTACAGTCATGAAGTGGGGGTAGGTGACTAAGGGGGATAATGCTCATTAGATTGTAAGCTCCGGTTTCCTCCCACACTCCAAAGATATGCTGGTAGGTAAATTAGATCCTGTCTAAATTGGCCCTACTATATTATGAATGTGAGTTAGGGACCTTAGATTGTAAGCTCCTTGAGGGTAGGGACTGATGTGAATGTACGACGTATATGTAAAGCGCTGCATAAATTGACAGCGCTATATAAGTACCTGAAATAAATAAATAAAATAAGCTTTAACGAGCAGGGCCCTCTGATTCCTCCTGTAATGAATTGTATTGTAGGTGTACTGTTTGCCCTAATGTTGTAAAGCATTGCATAAAATGTTGGTGCTATATAAATCCTGTATAATAATAATAATAATAATAATGTGGGATGACTGGGGGGGGGGGGGGGGGGTTTAATGCACATACTTTGCAGATTGGTTGCGGGTGTTAAAAGTATAGAGCCCTATGTATTGGAGGGGCCACCTCTCTGCTGGGATAGATACTGAAAAGTGATGTTTGTGTACTGGCAGGAGGACAGACCAACATGTCTCCTAACATACACGCACTGGCCTGCACTACTCATATACTGCTGTGTGCTGGTGTTGGAGCTCACTGCTAGAGCATGCTGTGTTCAGCTAAATTAAAGGCACTATCCCCCAGAAACAATGTGAATGTAGTACTCACTTACACTTTTTTTTTTTTTTTTTTTTTACATCAGATAGGATACATTATGACAGTAACTTCTTAAACACATACTGCTGCAACATGCGTATAAGTGCGCAGCAATGCACTTGCACATACTGTAGCACAAACAGGGCTGGATTTTTGACACCCTAGGCGAAACCTCATTTTGCCGCCCCCCTTTGGCTCTACCCCTGACTCCACCCCCTTTGCCCTGTCAATTTATACGATGGAGGTTGCGTAGAGATTTTTTGCAGAGCCTTTCTACCCATTTCTTTAGCCGTGGTCCACAGGGCCCCACCTGTGCCCCTGGATCCGCCTCATTTTACCGCACTGGGGTGCTGCCAGCAGCGACTCTCCATTGACATGTGTGATTTATGCAGAGCAGTGACGGATAAACAGCGGATGGGCGCCCCTGGTGGTAATGGCACCCTAGGCGGCCGCCTACTCCGCCTAGTGGTAGAGCTGGCCCTGAGCACAGAATTGTTTAACTACAATTTTCATAAAATGGGGATACCAGAAACAATGAAAAGCAGACTTTCTCAACTAGTGGGCCAAGAAGTTATGTTTTCATTAAATGCATCTATCTCAAGCAGATATATATGCTGGGTATCCAGTGCGCCCCTATGCCTTTAAGGAGGACTGGGCTCCCTCCAGGCCCACCTGCTCTCTATCTATCCATTAGAATGCATGTGCTTCCACTGTTGGAGACTCTCATAAATTAACTCTCATAGGGTTAGGGCTGCAGGTGATACAGGGTGCCGCGAAGAGGCCCTGCAGCTTATGCATGCGTTTGCAAAAGCGTGCTACCTAAACCCCTGTTTTAACGCATACTGTTGGATAGGTTAACAGGTTCCCCACCGCGTGCAGTCTTTTCACGGCGGCAGTCGGGGAGCCCTGCGCGAATCGCCGTAAATAAGCGCCCCCGCCGCACTCCTGGGGAGTGTGCCCGCGGCTCGGGCGGACCCGATGTCCGCCAGCGAGCCGCGATGAGCGGCTACAGGGAAAGAACGGGGAACCGCCGATGTAAACACGGCGGTTCCCCGCTCTGTCAGTGGGGTATGAGGGATCTACTGATCCCTGTCACTGGGATCAGTTAGATCTCTCATGCCCATGGTAGCCCAACCCCCCCACAGTAAGAACACACCCAGGGAACACAGTTAACCCCTAGCTCTCCCCCCCCAGGTTAACCCCTTCACTGCCAATGACATTTATACAGTAATCAGTGGACATTTAAATTTCTGATCGCTGAATAAATGTCATTGGTCCCAAAAAAGTGTCAAAAATGTTCCGACATGTCTGCCCCAATATCGCATTACCGCTAAAAATCGCAGATCGCCGCCATTACTAGTAAAAAATAAAAAAAAAATAAAAACCCCAGAAATTAATTCTCACCATCCGTAAACGCGGCCACTTTTGCGCAAACCAATCAATAAATGCCGATTGCAATTTTTTTTATCGCAAATATGAGGAATTATATAAATCGGCCAAAAACGGTGAAAAAAAATGTTTTTTTATATTTTTTTTTTTTATTTGAATTTTAGCAAAAAGTAAGAAATTTGGGTTTTTTTGCAAAATGGTCTCTCTTCTTTTGTTAATAGCGGCGATAAGAAATGACGCAGAGGCGATCAAATACCACCAAAAGAAAACTCTATTTGTGGGGAAAAAAAGGACGCAAATTTTGTTTGGGTACAACGTCGCACGACCGCGCAATTGTCAGTTAAAGCGACGTAGCGCCGAATCGCAAAAAGTGCTCTGGTCCTAAAGTGGGAAATTCTTCCGGGGCTGAAGTGGTTAATTTGATTGGTTAGCAGACTGGTTGGTAAGTAGAGCTGGGAATTTTTCTCTGGTTTTGTCTTGCAGGCATTGCCCTTCCATGTGCTGCTTGCTGGGAAGGCCAGTTATAGATGAGGGCAGGGACATTTGTTTGTTACAGATAAAAAAAAGATACAAATGATTAGAGCACTGCATTCATTATGTCATTAACCAGTTACAGACCGCAAGCCTTGACAGCAGCAGCTTGGCTTGATATCGCAAACCACAGGCACTTGACGGCGGCTGCGAGATCGGGGGCACGCGCACACCGCCTCTCTGTGTAGAGAGGGAGCTGGTAGGGCTGACTTAATGTTCGCCGGTTACCCGCGATCGCTTCCCCGCAGTAACAGAACGGGGATCCGTGTGTGTCAACAGATATCCATTCTGACAAGGAAGGAGTGTGATCGTAGGCTCCCTGTAGATGGGAGCGGCGATCACTCTCCTACCCCATTCAGCCCAGCCCCCAGACAGTTAGAAACACTATCCAGGGAACACACTAAAACCTTTGATCGCCCCCTAGCGTTAACCCCTTCCCTGTCAGTGACATTTACACAGTAATCAGTGCATTTTCATGGAACTGATCGCTGTATAAATGTCAATGGTCCCAAAAAAGTGTCCGACATGTCCGCCATAATGTCGCAGTCCTGCTAAAAATTGTAGATCGCCACCATTACTAGTAAATAATAAAAAATAAAAACCCCATGAATGAATTCTCATCGTTTGTAAACATGGTAACTTTTGCACAAACCAATCAATATACGGCGATTGAGGGTTTTTTTTTACCAAAAATATGAAGTATATATATCGGCCAAAACTGATGAATAAATTTGTTTTTTTTATATTTTTTTCTTGGATATGTATTTTAGCAAAAAGTAAGAAATATTGGGTTTTCTGCAAAATTGTCATTTTTTGTTTGTTTATAGCGGTGATCAGAAATAACGCAGAGGTGATCAAATACCACCAAAATAAAGCTTTATTTGTGGGAAAAAAGGACGCCAATTGTCAGTTAAAGCAATGCAGTGCCGAATTGCAAAAAGTTCTCTGGTCCTTCCAGGGCTGAAGTGGTTAAACTCGAATTGAGACCTCATTATGCAATCTGACAGTGTACTGTCTCTTCAATGTGCTGCCGATGCAGGCAGCTTTTACTGTACTAACACATACCTTTAGTAAACAAAACATTAAACAAATACATATTCTGTACTTGTTATGTACTCTAACATAATAAGTAAAGCCTAGACTTCATCTGGGCTTTAATTTTTTTTTTTAATGCAATCAGTGTTTGTACCTGAATTGGACTTGGTATCAGTTCCTGTACAGCTGACTAGGGGATTGGGAAGCATGCTGATAGGAGGAGAGTGTGGAGTGACAGAGAGATGAGCTCATAGGGTGCTGCTTGTCCTTACACTGTCCACTTACAGGTTGGGGATGTACAAGACCTGTAACCACTACTTAAAGTGGACCTGAACATAAATGAAAAATTGCTACATTATAGGGCACATCTAGAAGTGGTAATCTTTTGTGATTACCGCTGCTATAGCTGCTAGCAATAATAACTGTCTTCTCGCCCCCGCAGCTGTGTTGATCGGGGAATCGAACAAATGGTTGCAGGAAAGAACTTTGTTCCATGTATGGCCTGCCGAAGCAGATAGCGCTCCAGCATCACCATTTTAAAAACATTTGTCTTCCTGCACATGCCCAAGATGGAGCGCACGATGTTACACTCATTAAAAAAATAAAAAACCTTCCCCAAAATCTCAGGTTTTTTTTAACAGCAAATCAGTTTACTGTATTACAGCGCTTGTATGAGATGAAGTGCATGATGTCATGCGCTTCATCGGGCGAATGCGCAGTATGAGAATACTAAGGTGGAGAGATGGGCGGATGACATCACTATCTCCAACTCAACCAATCACATGAAGCCTTGTATTCATGCATAAAGTACAAGGCTTCCTAACAATGGCTAAGCAGCTCTCAGTCCAGCTAATTTGTCCAGGGGACTGAATGAAACTCTCCATCGCACTGCTGAAACAAAGCCCTGTATGCTGTAACACAGTACTGACAGCGGTAAAAAATGCTCCACTGCCTAAGCATAGCCCGCTCATCCCCTAATATAAAAGCAACAACGGTGGCGCTATGTTAAAAATATTTTAGCTGGGCTTGGATGAAACAATCAATAAGAAGACACTGTAGATGAAAGTTGCTTCCCTAGAAAGGTCTTGACTAGCCTATTAAACACCTAAGAAATGAACAGAAGAGGGAGCCAACATCTAAGTGTAAAGGGTTTATTATTCTACACTTAGATGTTGGCGCCCTCTTCTGTCCATTTCTCCCATTCCATAAACACTCCATGTCACTGCTCCACCTCCTGGACCACTCCTCTCACTTCCTGCTTTCACTGGAAGCACTGAAGGCAGTGGAGCCATACTCTCCTGCTGCTGTCAGTCAAATTCCTGTGAGGAGGAGTGGGGGTGTGGCTTACCTACACTGTGTGTGTCTATGAACGCACACAGCCTGGCTTGGGAGTATGCACATATGAGTGCCTCCTCAGCCCCCAGCTTGCTACAGGGGACACCCAGAGGAGAGAGAAGCAAGCAGCTCTGGCGGAGAACTGCCAGAAGAGAATCTGGGGGACCTTTCTGTGCACAGAGCAGGTAAGTATTACCTCTTTTTTATTTAAAAAAAATAAAAGTTAGTATCACTTAAAATACCACTTTACGTTATCTTTTTAATGTAGTACTCCCACCCCACTGAGTGCTGTCCACCTGGCCTTATACTAACCCACAGCCCACGATCTTGTGATCTTCCCTGCTTTGTCCGTCTTCAAGCCACACAGCCTCTCCCCAAAAAATTTGAATTTGTGCTGCGCATGCACACCACTGTCTAATTCATTTCTGTGGGATAGTTGTACTCCAAAGGACCACTTGAGGCTTTCATGAGTGCAGCTTTCCTATAGAAATGAATGGTGGGAGAGGGGGACGCTGCTACATGTCTTTTGGGATTGCTCTAGCTTGGGGCATTTCTGGAAAGAAGTAGTAGAATCACGCAAAAGTTCACAGACCGCCCGATTCCAGAAGACCCAGCATTTTTCCTACTTCACTGCTCTAATATCCCTGGTACTGTGTATAAAAAAATGGTTATACGCCATTTACATAATGCTGCCAAACACTGCATCGCCACAAGATGGAAACACCTTCCGTACAAATGTGGCTTAGAAAAGTAGAGGAAATTAACAAAATGGAAGGTCTGGTTCTATCTGCGCAAAATAAACATGACCGATACAAAAAGACATGGCTTTATACATATTTTCCTATTTTCAGTAGCCCTTTTAGGGCCACTACATCTTGCAGCTATGGAGATCTTTGGTTATATGAGTAATAGAAATATAAACATTGACGACATTTTTAACCAAGAACAAGTAAATCAAAATCATGACCTCATGAGCCTTTTCAAACAACTGAGACACACCATGGAAAAACAGATCAGATTATGGTGGGACATCACCACGCTTGAGATGTACATTAGGGAGAGAATGACACCCAGAAGACTGAGGTGGGACTTGAATCCCAATGACGATGTAAGCGACCCAGGGTTAATGGATGACTGGTATAATTTATTTAATAAATGTGAAATGGAACTTTTATCTAATATCATCAAGAGAAGGCAATTTAAATTGAGGAAAATAGAATCACACATCAATGAACTAAGAGGTTTGATTATGCCTTTTGCCAGTCACAAGGAGTATAAAGATAAAGAGAAAGAACTACAGGAAATGCTGGCTAAATATGATTTAACCATACAAAAGAAAAAACAAAAAAAGTACAAGAGGGATGTACTAGACTACACCAATAAGAAAGTATATAAGTGGCAAGCCGAACTGGCAACAACAGTGGGGGAAGAAAGATCAGAGACCTCCACATTGGATGAATCACTAGATGATATGGAGGAAGGTAGATTTGAAGAAGTTCCACGCACACCCTTTCTCCATAATCCCCAAACACCCAGGACCAACAAT
>BLSH010358896.1:299497-321806 GCA_018402905.1 Glandirana rugosa
CGTTACATGGGGTGGACACAGTGACCGAGATAGGTGGGGGCAGTTTGCAGCCAGTGACACAGGTGGGGTACATTGCAGAGTCCCCCCCCCCGCACTTACCCCATCCAGCAGGCAGGATTATTGCAGAGATACGGCATGCGAGAGCGCGCTGGGTCTGCAGAGTTTGGCACACGGAAAGCGGCTGTCCCCCCCTCGTCGTCCCCAGGCGGTCATGGTCTCTGTGGGAGCGGAAGTCACCTCCGCTGCCACAGTGACCCGCCCCCGGCCCCGCATCCAATCACCCTGAGCGGAGGCTCAGGGCAGCCAATCAGCCTATGCATGGCCGCAGGAACAAGCGCACATGCATAGGCTTGAATGGCCGGCCAATAGGCTCACTTACTTGGCTGTCATGTGACAGCCAAGGAGCCGAAAAGAAAAAAAAAAAAAAGAAAGTCAATGTACCGGCGCCACCTGTAGGTGGGCGGGGTTGACTTTTTTTTTCGTCTTTTGCCGGCGGGGAGGCGGCGCCCCAGCGCCCCTCCCACACCAGCCGCCGCTGGCCTAAATGTGAGCAGGTACAGGAGGACAGAGCTTCAAGCAAAGTCCTTCAACAACAGCCCTAAATATTGCTGGAGGTAGAGGGACAGCCAGTCAGTTTGAGACTCTGTAAGAGCAGTCACAGTCCTTGTAGCAACCTTTGGCATCTAACTTTTAAAGCATGGGTACACCTAACAGAAATAACATGACCAGGCTTGATCAGAGCTTACCTCCATACGTAACCTCTTACCCAAAACTGCACATAGCTACACCTCCCTATAACCCCTAGGAAAACAACACACTATTTGCAATTGGAGTTAATTGCACTTTTATTAAACCTAAGCTTATACATAACAAAACAATAATAAATATATCAGTCCAGGTAACAATGGTTGCATGTCCTTGACAGTTCCATATAAATAAAACTTTGTATCTGTGGCACCAGTTAGCTAAGTTATGACCCCAGCCGCCAAGTGCCGCCTGGGGGTATAACCCAGCTGACCTCAGACACCCACCAGTATTACTACCATAAACTTACACCTCTGTCAAGGACCCCAAACCGCCACAGCACACAAATGTAAAACCTTACACTTGTGCACCCCCCCAAACATGAAAGGCCCACTGGATCCCATCTTGCAACCCCAAAAACCAAATATCCACACCCATAGCATTAAGACAAACCCCGTCACCCCTAAGGAACTGCCAAGTGTCAGACCATACTCTGAGCACAACAGGGAATTAAGTCCTCCACCCCAGAAATTCAACTGTGACATCCCTGATCAGCTCCCTCATGGAGCAGAGACTCAATTATTCTCCCCCAACATGAAAAACCAAAATGTCCAGAGCCCTATCCAGCCTAGCAAAACGATGAACTTCGGGCACCACCCAATTCCCAAACATACCCAGGATCAGTCCATCTAACACTACCCACCTCCCGAGGTAGCCTAAACTGTCTACCATTGGGCTGCCCTCTTAGCCCCTCAAAAAAGGTAGGAATGCCCATGAATACAAATGAGGCATCATGGGAAACCCGTAAAGGAAGCAAATTACAGTGCACCCACTGAACATGAAACACAGAAACTAACAGCAAAAAAATCTGCAACAGGGACAGACAGAAATAACAATCTGAGGTTCTAGCCTTCCCCTACTACTAGAATGTTTGTACTTTGTGCTGCTGATGCAGAGTACTCCTCACTCTCATATGGAGGCAGTAAAGCCTTTCCGGGGTTCTAACCTTTCCCCAACTATCTCAAACAATAAAAAGAGCTTTTGCTAGACATACATTTTCAATAATTGTGAACTTCAAGGATAAATTCCTCTACAGCAGTGGTTCTCAACTCCTGTCCTCAGGACCCACCAACAGGCCAGACTTGGGGAGATGCAGACTAGAATACTGCAATTACTGAGCAGCAAATGATATCACCTGTGATGTATTTCAGTTATCCTGCAAACCTGGCCTGTTAGTGGGTCCCGAGGACAGGAGTTGAGAACCATTGCTCTACAGTGTCTGCAGCTACAGAGGTCAATTAGGCTTGTTATACAATTTATTTACTGCTTTCTAAGAAATATTCAATACTTATGATACAACCATTTGGGAGTAAGAGCACACCCAGCTACCTAACAAAATGTAATGCCATCATTATACAATATAGTAGAAATAATGCCATTGAGAACAACTGATGAAAGTAAATTATTGTTACCTTTTACCCTAATCCTTGTTGAACTTTAAAAAGTATAATACTAAAGGGCGTATTTAAAAACAATTCACGCTGCAATACTGCATGTACATTCTTTATGTGAGAATGCAAATATTGACTATTGCTAGGCTATTTTCCCTCTAGGTAAAACTTTCTTCATTCATAACAATAATGTGAATTGGGAAAATACCACATTATGGGCACTAGATGGAGCTGACAATCATAGTAAAAAAGTATTTATTTACTATGACTGACAGCTCCATCTAGTAGTCATAATATAGTATTTCCCTGCATCACAGTATTATTATAAATGATAGAAAATAGCCTTATTTACTTTATGGTTCAACTTATCAAAGCTTCAGGAGCTGGATTTTTTATTTAAACCATTTCAAATGGTGACGTGATCGGTCCCTATTACCAGAGCAAGCGCTGCTGCTAGGTGAACTGGGCAGCTGCCTAGGGCGCACTGCTGCCTAGGAGGCGCGGCTGCTGACTTCCCTACTAGCCTGGCTGGGGAGCACGAGGGGAGAGAAAGCAGCAGCCGTGGAGGACACCAGTCATGGTTACGGAGGAGGTCAGCAGCAGCTCAGCCTGTGAGGAGGGCGACACCGAGCCGGCTCCTGGGAGTCGGAGGACAGCTGTGTGGGCATCGTGTCTCAGGATGGAGGAGAAGCTGCCCCGGGTGAGTGATTGGCCTGTTTGTGTGTGATTTGTCCCCCCCAGAGCTGGGCTGTGCTCTGTGATCTCTGGGCTGTAGGCGCCCAGGCCCTAGGCAAGACTACCACTGCCCTTTAGTATTAATGTTAGTCTTGCCTAGGGCGCGCAATAGTCAAGCACTGGCCCTGCCCATTACTTGCTCTCAAGTATTCAAGACATTGGGTGCCGCACTCTCACATTTCATCAGTTTCTTCCTGGTGCTACCAAACAAATACTAGCTAAGTTGTCATTAATGATTAACTACTATTGCAAACTGACTCACATATAATAAATGAAAGTTGGGCTGGTTAGTGGGTTGGTAATGGAATTATACAAACATATTGGAATTTGTTGTACTTGAGTCACATCTTTATGGTTACTATGCTGTCACTCCCTGTGCCCTTGCCTTGTATTCCTGGGGTCCTGACTTTAATTTTTGGCACTTTTTTTTATAAATCATACCAAGCAGTACACCAGGGATACAGGCTGGTAGCTGAGCTTGCAGCCCTCTCTCTTATACTGATAGCAAATTCTATACCCTTAGCCTTAGGTAAGTGTTTCAGAAGTGTCTTCCAGAAGTGAGCCCTTTCAAAAAAACACTGTTATCTAATACTAATGGAATCTGGCAGTGGCGTCGGGAGGGGGCTGAAGGGGGCTGGAGCCCCGAGGGGGCCCACAAAAAGCCCCGGGTCTCGGGCATGCAGAACTGTATTATTAGCCCTGAGCGCCTGTAATCCGTATACGAAGTCTGCTGTGCAGCTGTGCCTGTGATGATGAGTGTCTCACTCTCTAGACTAACTCACTCAGCGAGGCTGCGAGGTGAGCCAAGCACAGCCAGCGGGAACCGATTTGACTCCAAGCGCGAAGTCCCACCTCCTGGACCCGGGCCAGCAGCGCCTATGATGGACGTTACACTGGTCCAATGCCGCTATCGTGGGACGTCCATTATAGGCGCCGTGCCTGATCCGTGGGTGGGAGATCTGCGCTCACTCTATATCTGACTGAAACTGAGTAGGCCCAGGCCAGGCAGGCAGGCAGAAGATGGGAGTGATACTGCGCCCGCGGCCACTGACTCAGGGTGCGAGTCTGGAGATCCGACCGGCGACTGTCAAGAGATCACAGGTCACCTGAAGTCTGACATGGCAGGGTCAGTGTATCTGTCAGGTCGGTAAGTGTAGGTCAGTTTAGTGGTCAGGTAGGTCAGTGTATGTGTCAGGTAGGTCAGTTTAGTAGTCAGGGAGGTCGGTAGGTCAGTGTATGTGTCAGGTAGGTCAGTTTAGTGGTCAGGTAGGTCGGTAGGTCAGTGTATGTGTCAGGTAGGTCAGTTTAGTGGTCAGGTAGGTCGGTAGGTCAGTGTATGTGTCAGGTAGGTCAGTTTAGTGGTCAGGTAGGTCAGTTTAGTGGTCAGGTAGGTCAGTGTATGTGTCAGGTAGGTCAGTTTAGTGGTCAGGTAGGTCAGTGTAAGTGGTGCCAGTGGTAGCCATGGCCCCCCTTCTAATTTAAATCCTTTATAATGATTCCACCATATACATAAGCAATAGTGAAAAATCAAATGCGATAGCCAAAAAATATATGAAATAATATGTATATATACAGGGTGTGCCATTTATATGGATACACCTTAATAAAATGGGAATGGTTGGTGATATTAACTTCCTGTTTGTGGCACATTAGTATATGTGAGGGGGGAAACTTTTCAAGATGGGTGGTGACCATGGCGGCTATTTTGAAGTCGGCCATTTTGAATCCAACTTTTGTTTTTTCAATAGGAAGAGGGTCATGTGACACATCAGACTTATTGGGAATTTCACAAGAAAAACAATGGTGTGCTTGGTTTTAACGTAACTTTATTCTTTCATGAGTTATTTACAAGTTTCTGACCACTTATAAAATGTGTTCAATGTGCTGCCCATTGGACCTTGGGGGCCATTCAACTGGCCCACAATGACCAATCCACTTTCCAGAAAACTGTTCATCTAGGAATGCTTGGACCTGACACCCATAATGGGCCAGTTGAATGGTCCCCAAGGTCTCCCGATCTGACCCACTTAGACTTTTATCTTTGGGGTCATCTGAAGGCAATTGTCTATGCTGTGAAGATACGAGATGTGCAGCACCTGAAACTACTGATACTGGAAGCCTGTGCTAGCATTTCTCCTGCGGTGTTGCTATCAGTGTGTAAAGAGTGGGAGAAGAGGGTTGCATTGACAATCCAACACAATGGGCAGCACATTGAACACATTTTATAAGTGGTCAGAAACTTGTAAATAACTCATGAAAGAATAAAGTTACGTTAAAACCAAGCACACCATTGTTTTTCTTGTGAAATTCCCAATAAGTTTGATGTGTCACATGACCCTCTTCCTATTGAAAAAACAAAAGTTGGATTCAAAACGGCTGACTTCAAAATGGCCGCCATGGTCACCACCCACCTTGAAAAGTTTCCCCCCTCACATATACTAATGTGCCACAAACAGGAAGTTAATATCACCAACCATTCCCATTTTATTAAGGTGTATCCATATAAATGGCCCACCCTGTATATAACATATATATATAACCAAAAAATTGTGTCAGTTTATCATCAAAAACGGGCTCTGTAAACATAGTCCACATGCATAGTCCACTTAATTCCACGTGCTCTTGTAGCTAAATTATCTATTCTAATTCTGTTTTAATAAATTCAAACATTGGAACATTGCACAGTGAGGGATGTTCTTTTCTTTCTATGAGCAACCGAGATAATTAACCATCTGATACTGAGGAGAGTAGCGTACTGGAAGGTGACATAACAGTATAAGATGCAATCTGGGCAACACACCGACCTGGTTTAAAGCTGAAGGCATACACTAATCTGGCGTTTGGTGAGTGCATAGATTAGCAGGTGGTGGAGCAGATAATTCAAATACAAGAGCACGTGGAATTAAGTGGACTATGCATGTGGTCTGTTTACAGAACCCGTTTTTGATGATAAACTGACACAATTTTTTGGTTATATATATGTTATATAGATACATATTGTTTCATATATGTTTTGGTTATCACCATTGCTTATGTATATGGTGGAATCATCATGAAGGATTTAAATTGGGGGGGGGGTGGGGGGTGCGGCTACCACTGGCACTATATCACTGTTTCGTTCCACTACAGGTGAAACATTTTAGCTGCAAGGAGCACCCCAGGCATAACGTATTTAAACTAATTATTTTGCATTCTTGATTGTGTTTTAGGTCAGTGTATGTGTCAGGTAGGTCAGTTTAGTGGTCAGGTAGGTCAGTGTATGTGTCAGGTAGGTCAGTTTAGTGGTCAGGTAGGCTAGTGTATGTGTCAGGTAGGTCAGTGTATGTCTCAGGTAGGTCAGTTTAGTGGTCAGGTAGGTCAGTGTATGTGTCAGGTAGGTCAGTTTAGTGGTCAGGTAGGTCAGTGTATGTGTCAGGTAGGTCATTTTAGTGGTCAGGCAGGTCAGTGTATGTGTTAGGTAGGTCAGTTTAGTGGTCAGGTAGGTCAGTGTATGTGTCAGGTAGGTCAGTTTAGTGGTCAGGCAGGTCAGTGTATGTGTCAGGTAGGTCAGTTTAGTGGTCAGGCAGGTCAGTGTATGTGTCAGGTAGGTCAGCTTAGTGGTCAGCATTAATGGGCATTGGTGAGCCAGGCAGCAACCAGCAAGTGAGCCCCCCCCCTTCAATGCTGGACTTGGACTTCAGGCTGAAGCCCCTGGTCTTTTTCCCACCTAGCAACGCCTCTACAATCTGGGTTCTTCTGCACCTCTTTGGTCTGCATTTTATCGCACCTCACTGCACCACACCTGTAGCCTGCATGGGTCACATAGAAAGTAATTGTTTTCCATGTGCCCTAGCAGTGGCTGGCATTCTTCAAGTGCAGAAAAACGCCAGCCACTGCATTATATGTGAACAGGCCCTTAGTGACCCTTTAGATCCTTTGGGTGTAGCAATTAGAGGGTTGACAAAAAGTGTGGTGACTGCTTAAAGTTTTAGCTGAAGCTTCAATTTTTTTAGTGTTTCTAAATCTGCTATTACATCGAACACCCCTCCCCCTCCCAGACTGACAATGCTGCTGTCTGCTGTGCCTTCTGTGCAACTCCCCCAGGTGGTACGTTACTGGCCAGATAGCCAGGTGAAAACAGAGGGAAAAATGACTTAAAAAAAGAAAAAACAAATGCAGCCAACACATCCGATTGGTAAGCTGCAATATATAAAATGTTTAGTTTTGGATTTAATACCCGTTTAAAGCAAACTTGCACAAGGCTGAGCAACAAGTTTAATTTAATGCCCTCTCCTTAGCACTGCATACCTTTTCTTTGTTCCTTTACTGATCCATTGGAGCAAGTATTGAAGAGCATGTGACTTACTCCGTGTAAGAGCGCTGGGCCAATCATCAAGCACCAGTGCTGTCACATGGTAAGCGTTCATGTCCCTGAGTAAACTATGACTTAAACAACTCATAGCTTGCACATAGCAGAGGCTCTTGCTTTTGGCACCGAATGGCTGAATCTGAAATAGGTGATAGCTTTTAGGTTTTTGCGAGGAAAGACACTTGGCAAATTTTTTTTAAAGCACATCCATGCTTTAAGGGCGTTTTCAACACTGACACAGTGTGGTCTACCCACACCATGGGTGTACCGCAGTGTACCCGCAGGTTACATAGTTACACATAGTTACATAGTTAGTCAGGTTGAAAAAAGACACAAGTCCACCCAGTCCAACCAAATCCAAAAAAAAAAAAATTCTACAATCCCATATACACAATCATATACCCACAGTTGATCCAGAGGAAGGCGAAAAACCGCAATAAAGCATGATCCAATCTACTCCAGCAGGGGATAAAATTTCTTCCTGATCCCCCGAAAGGCAATCAGATTTTCCATGGATCAACTTTACCTTTAAATGTTAGTATCCAGTTATATTATGTACATTAAGGAAAGAATCCAGGCCTTTTTTAAAGCAATCTACTGAGCTTGGTAGAACCACCTATGGAGGGAGTCTATTCCACATTTTCACAGCTCTTACTGTGAAGAAACCTTTCCGTATTTGGAGATGAAATCTTTTTTCCAGTTTGTCTGCGGTTTACCTGCACTTTGCCATAAGCTTCTATTACATCGAGCAGTTTTGTGTGTTTTCTGAAAACGCACCAAAAATCCTGCATGCAGGACATTTGGTGCACTTTCAGAAGATACACCAATGACCACCTAATGTAGTAGACTTCTACAGCAAAGTGCAGGTTACCTGCATGAAAGCCACAAGCACACTGTGCTGCACCCGTGGTGTGGGAAAACCGTTTCTATGAAAACTCCCTAAGGCAGTTTTTGAAGCTGCTGACACTTAATTTTCACATTAGAGACTGAAGCTCCTCTTTAAGTCATGTACTATGTCTATTAATATGTGTTTCTAAAGCAATAAAGGTCACTCACCAAAGACGCCAGGCTAAAGTTTGCTGCTCAACATAACCTGATTATCAGTGTTGTCTCTGGTAAAGTCATGGTATGAAGAGATACTGCTCTTCTTGAGCTGCTGATCCACTCACTTGCAGGAATAGGAAAAATTGTTATCATACTTACCGTAATTTTCCTTTCCTGGAGGCTCATCATGTCAGCCGTATGGGTCAGGTCCTCCCCTCTGATCCCCATAGGACAACCCACTAAATGAATAAAAGGAGGGCTTCCCTATACCCCTACGTTCCTAAACCACCTTGCGACGGAACATCAGGGCGGGAAACCCTAGGCTGACATGATGAGCCTCCAGGAAAGGAAAATTACGGTAAGTATGATAAAAATTTTCCCTATTCCTGGAGCTCATCATGTCAGCCTACGTATGGGATCTAACTAGCATACAAAAAACAGGGCGGGAAAAAATAACCACACATCACTCCAACTCAATGCCCAGAAAATCTGTATTATATTGGACAGAAAGAACGGAGGTCAGCACCGAATTGCCCAATGCCTGGGCCGGGCCGTACATTACATCTAAGCGATAATGAGCAATGAAAGCATTTGAATACTTGGATTACCAGGATTTGGATATGGATTACCAGGATTCTAGATGGGACCATTTGATCAATTTTAGGACTTACTGATAGATAACCAGTTATTTGTCAGCTTGAAATTCTGCGTTCTCTGCAGATACATTGAAAAAATTACCTAAAAATTGGGTCCACTCTTGACCAATCTTACTGTCCCGAAACTGCAGACAATGAAGGTTGCACCACTTTCGAACTTGTATGAGAAAAAGGTCCAACCTTTTGAAGAAAAGATGGAACTGGATTAAGAACCTCTGTCTTGAAACAGCTCAAAATATGGACACTTGGCTGAGAAAGCTTGGATTTTTTCCGAGACACAACTGGTTGTTGATTTAGTTATAAGGTTGCTTGTATGAAACCTGATCTTCTACACAATGAACCGTTAGAGCTGAAACGGTCGACAACTGGAACGAACTGTAGCCAAGCCCTTTGTCTAGGGCCGATTGCAAGAGTGCCAAGACCTCAATACAAGAGGAAGACTCAGAATTGCATTGAATAATCACTGCCACACCAAAGATCTTTTCCACATGCTATAGTACGTATTCAAGGATATCTTTCAAGATTCAAGCAGCTTCCATTGGACCTCTTCTGCTATGCCCACCTGGGCTTCTTAAAAATAACCAGGCTGTCTAATTGAGCCATATTGGGATGAGGCATGCTGTCTGAGTACCAAAGATCTCTGAAGTGCCATCAGCAGAGCTATCAACTGCCTCAATAGTGGAAACCATGAACGGATCATGTTCAGAATTAGGGAAGTTTGAAAAAAAAAAAAAAAAACGTACAGGCACAGAAAATCCATTGCTGGGACAGAGCATCCTGACCCCTGGCTCTCGCATGGAAGAACCAGGAGAAGAACATTACCAGCTGAGCACTGACAGGAGATGCCATTAAATCCACTTGCAGGGTGCCCCACTGAGCAAACAGTTATAGGAAACATCCATTTGTTTAGATCCAGAAAGCTTGTGCTCAAATTGTGTCTGTTCACATATTCTCCACCCTGGGAAGGTAAGAGACTGACAGGGACAACAGATTGCACTCCGGCAACCAAAAGGTGTGTGCCCCAATCTGCCCAAGGCTGCTTTCCTCCCTGATTCGACACATATGTTACTGTCTGAATCCTCACAATGGTCTTGAAATAGTGGTGCAAAAAAATCAGAAATGCCTCCAGTGCCGCCATCAACTCTAGAATGAGGAATCACTCCCTTCAATCTTCCTTGAGCAAACTGGTTCTGACAGTGAGCTTGACCCACTGCTGGAGTGAAGCAAGCTTAAAGTGTTTGAGATGCCATCTAGCCCAGGCCACTGTGGGGACTGCTGCATTCATCAATCCCCTCATACAATGCCTTTCTGATATCAAATGACTTGTCTTCAGAGCGCGGACCATCAAGATCAAGAGGAGCATCTTCTCCTGTGGAAGGAATACTTTCCCCACTGTCGTTTGAGACACCCAGAAGCAACCTCTGAGTGAACTAGCTGGCTCGTGCTGAAGATGAGCAACCAACCAAAGCTCTATAGCATCTCCAGGGCCCTCATCCAATGATTCAGAAGCCCCCTAACTTATTTCCACTGCTTCCCATCTAAAATGCATCTCATCAGCCTTAGGGCCAGTTCACACCATAGAAACGCAGTCCGGATGCGTTCCGGATGCTTTTCTGCATGCGCGTTTTTGACACGTTTCCGGTCCTTTCAGGTGCGTTTTTGATGCAGTCCAGTGCAGTTTTTCACCCTTTTTTCTTAGGACATGTGCATTCCAGTGCGTTTTTGGTGCATGTAGGTGCATTCCGGTGCGTTTTTGATGCATTTTACCGCGTTCCAGTACAGTTCAGTGCATGAAAAATGCAGCATGTTCTACTTTTTTTTCTGGAGCTGGAACTGACTGGAACTGACTGCACTGGTGTGAACTATGCCATTGGAAACCATATAACCTACTTTCCATGCATTTTTGATACAGAATAAAAACGTACTGGACTGCATGTGGTGTGAACTGGCCCTCAGAAAGGAGAAATGAAAAAGCAGACATAGGTCATCCTCCTACATATATTCTTCTTTGGAAGAGTCTGAAGGTTGGTCGGCCTGAGAAAGCTATTGAGTCCAGTTACTGGCTTCAGAAGGAAAACTGGACCTTGGCAGAATAGATGGCCCTTGCACAAGGCAAGTCCAAACAGCTCTTTTAGAGTGTCTTGATCTGATGCTTAATGAATTGTGACAATTGTGTCAATCATCATCTTAATCCCCGACTGTCTGAGCAAAGCAGGATTCATAAAGTCATGTTCATGCACATCTTGGCAGAGCCTGAAGAGGGCTGCCTTTCCTGAGAAGCAGATGGGTATGGTCGCCTACCTTATTTAGTAGCGCTGGTCTTTATTCGGGGTTGGCATTTGCTTTCCTGCAGAAAAATAAGGCAAGCAAAATCATTGAGCTTGTTCAATGACTAGTAAGCAGCAGTGTAGTGCTTCCTCCATACAGAAGCTCAGTAAAGCAGTAATAAGGAAAATGTCCACTTCAGCCATGATACATGATATTGCACTGCTTCTACATTGAGAGTGATTTACACTCATATGCCGCCCCAGAGACCAGCAGAGGGGCTCCATGATAGATGATGCATTTAGCATGTGAGCACAGGGACCACATCCCAGTGGAACACTATGGACAGCCCAAAGTTTATTCAGGCTAGGTAGGAGACATGCCAATTTCCTGGACCCGGTCCCTTCCCGGGTGTGTGGGAACAACTCCTTTAGAGTATGTTTACTGAATGTGACAACCTGTTAGGCTTCGTCATCTGGTCTTTGCTTGGTTCAACCAACAGGATTCACACAGTTCTATTCCATCTGCATCTTCTCTTGGAAGTCTAGAAAAAGTTGATTTGCCCACAGTGTGAGTGGAAACCACTTTAGAGTGTATTGCTCACATGTTTAATGCATGTGACAACCTATTCGGTGTTGATATCTTTGTCCTTGACTGCTTGAAGCAGCAGGATTCATAGTCACGTTCATTTGCATCTTCTCTTTGATGAGATTGAAGCTGATCGTTTGCCTGGGAAGCCCCCGAGACTGTATATTGCCAGAATAGGCAACCCCTCATTGGGCCAGTGGACACATTCCTTAGAGTGTATTGACCACAGGCTTAATGAACGTCGCAACCTGTTAGCTGCCTTCATCTTTATCCTTGGTTGCTTAAACAAAGCAGTATTCTTGCAGTCATGTTCATCCTTGATCCTTCCAGATGTTTGCAGAATAGTAGTTCAGTTAGTCCCGGTTTTATTTAAAGTGACACACACAGTTTCCAGATGTTTGCAGAACAGTAGTTCAGTTAGTCCCGGTTTTATTTAAAGTGACACACACAGTTTCCAGATGTTTGCAGAACAGTGATATGGGTTCTCCCGGCTTATTTATACTTTTTTGACACAGTTTGAAGATGATTTTAGAACAGTTATATGGCTTCTACCGTTAATTAATACTTTTCAGACCCAGTTTGCAGATGGTCCACATCCACCTCCATTTTTGATTTTTTTATGTTTTTAATATTTAAAGTTATTTCCCTGTCCCCATTTCTTTGTAGGGCACTTGTCCCACCCTTACCCCCATTTTCCTTCATTTTGCAGACCTCTAGGACTTTCCTGGACTTTTTTACAGCAATTTTCAGAACTTTTGGTAAAATTACCAGAACCCCGGACCCGAACCCGGACTTTTTTTTGAAAAGTCCGGGTTCGGGTCTGGGTCCCGGACACCCCAAAGTTCGGTACGGACCCGAACTTTACAGTCCAGGTTCGTTCAAATCTACTAGTGGAACCAACTGCCTTCAGAAGTCACCTAATTAGTAAATAAAGTCCACATGTGTATAATTTAATCTCAGTATAAATGCAGCTGTTCTGTGAAGCCCTCAGAGGTTTGTTAGAGAACTGTAGTAAACAAACAGCTTCATGAAGGCCACAAAAGACACCAGGCACACCAGACAGGTCAGGGATAAAGTTGTGGAGAAATTTAACCACTTCAGCCCCGGAAGGATTTCCCACTTTAGGACCAGAGCCCTTTTTGCGATTCGGCACTGTGTCGCTTTAACTGGCAATTGCGCAGTCGTGCGACTTTTTTTTCCCCCCACAAATAGAGCTTTCTTTTGGTGGTATTTGATCACCGATGTGTCATTTCTGATCGCCGCTATAAACAAAAGAGCGACAATTTTGCAAAAAAAAAACTAATTTCTTACTTTTTGCTAAAAATACAAATCCAAAAAAAAATATAAAAAAAATTTTTTTTCATTGGTTTTGGCCGATTTATATTCTTCCTTATATTTGTGATAAAAAAACGCAATCGCCGTTTATTGATTGATTTGCGCAAAAGTTGCCACGTTTACGGATGATGAGAATTAATTTCTGGGGTTTCTAGTTTTTTTCATTTTTTACTAGTAATGGCGGAGATCTGCGATTTTTGCAGTACTGCGATATTGGTCGGCAAGTGGTTAAAGCAGGGTTAGGTTATAAAAAAAATATCCTAAGCTTTGAACATCTCACAGAGCACTGTTCACTCCATCATCAGAAATGGAAAGAGTATGGCACAACTGCAAACCTACCAAGACATGGCCATCCACCTAAACTGACAGGCCGAGCAAGGAGAGCATTCATCAGAGAAGCAGCCAAGAGGCCCATGGTAACTCTGGAGGAGCTGCAGAGATCCACAGCTCAGGTGGGAGAATCTGTCCACAGGACAACTATTAGGCCTCATACACACGGGCGTTTGCAGAAAAATAAGCAAAACGCCAGGCCTGACGTCAGGGAAAAAAACGGACGTTTTGCTTGGCGCTTTGCATTGACGTCCATGGACGTTTTTTCACGCCAGCTTTTGCGGCGTTTTCTGCCTCTATTCCAAATCAATGGTTCCCTATGGGAGCCCATTGACTTGAAGCCGCACCAGAAGTCGGATCGCGACTTGTGTGCTAGGTGTCTTAAAGGGAAACCCCCGCAAAAAATTTGCGTGAGGTCCCCCCCAGAGTATACCAGGCTCTTCGATCTGGGATGGATTTTAAGAGGAGCACCCACGCTGAAAAAAACGGCGTAGGGTCCCCCCCAAAATCCATACCAGACCCTTATCCGAGCACGCAGCCTGGCAGGCCAGGAAAGGGGGTGGGGACGAGCAAGCGGCCCCCCCCTCCTGGACCATACCAGGCCGCATGCCCTCAACATGGGGAGTATGGGTGCTTTGGGGCAGGGGGGCTCTGCACCCCCCACCCCAAAGCACCTTGTCCCCATGTTGATGAGGACAAGAGCCTCTTCCCGACAACCCTGCCCGTTGGTTGTCGGGGTCTGCGGGCGGGGACTTATCGGAATTTGGAAGCCCCCTTTAACAAGGGGGCCCCCAGATGCTGGCCCCCCATCCTATGTTAATGAGTATGGGGTACATCGTACCCCTACCCATTTACCTAGGGGGAAAAAAGTGTACAAAAAAAAAAAACACTGCACAGCTTTTTAAAATATTTTATTATATCCGCTCCAGCATCTTCTTCCCTTCTCTTCTTTCTTCGGCTCTTTTGCGGGGTCTTCTGAGGGGTCTTCCGCGGGTCTTCTGCGGGGTTCTTCAGCTCTTTTGCCCTTTTGCTGCTGTCTACCCGGCTAGCTTCTCCCGCCGCTGCTTCTTCTTCTTCTGCTGCTTCTTCTTCTTCCCCTTCTTCTGGAGATGTTGACTCGTCGCTCTCTTCCACTCGAATGCCGGGTCCGTGCTGCGCGGTTGCCTTATATTGGCATGGGGCGGGGGCCACACGATGACGTCATCATCAGCCCCACCCACATGATGTCACATCCTGGGGCGGGGCTGTGATGTGATGCCCCGTCCCAGGATGTGACATCACATCCTGTGCCGGCGGGAGAGAAGGGAAGCCGACAGTGCTGCAGGGGAAAGGGGCACACAGAGGGGCCCGGACAGCAGATGAAAGGGGGGCATGTGCTAGAACCAATCCCCTTGCAGTGCAGCCGGAGGGAGGGAAAGGAGGAGAAGGTGGCAGCTCTGCAGTGGGAGACAGATAAGGATCGGTGTCAGCAATAACACTATACAGCTGGCCCTCCTGCTCAGCAGGGGCCAGCCCCCCCCCTTTTGAACTGATGGGGCCCAGCCCAGTACAGGAGGGCTGACTGTACTGCCTTATCAGCGGCCCTGATTGTACCTGCACTTTTATGGCAGTAAACCGAAACACAGCACACATTAGTGCGTTATTCTGCGTTGTGCTGCAGGGCATCTCCATCAGCCAGGCACTTTGGAGGGTGTGCATTCAGAATGAAGTAGAATGCACTGCAACTCTTCATAAGTTCCCTTTATGGTCAATGCAGCTTGCGGCACCTCCAAATTGTATATTAGCCTATATTTGTTTGGCACCACTGTAGAACTACTGTAGATAATGGCATAGATTACACTGGAATTTACACTATACCTGACACACATCCTCTGAGAAATCTAAGATCTATTATATAAATTATCTATAAAATTATCTTTTACCTCTTTCAGCTCCTGTATACCCCCTATGGACCAAAGCACTTTTCACTGTTCTTCTAAGGACCTGTTTATTCAACAATAACTTTACTATTAATTCAAGTTTATGGATTCAGTACTGCTTGCAGGCAGGAAGGTACCATGGGATATGTAGTCCTTTTTAAAAATTGAAAGTAAGCAGAGGAGGAGAAGTTGCAATGCATCCCGGAAACCCAGCAAGTTGTTGAAAAAGAGATGGCCAGCAGACAGGCAGCACTCACAACATGGAGGGAGACTTTTTTTTTTTTTAGGGCAAACAAGGATTTCTTTTGGTAATATTGTCTTGCAAAATTATTTTATTCTTTATCCAATATATAGACAAACGTATTTAAAGAAAACTTTTAAACACATTTTTTCTACTTTGACCATTGCTATTTTTAAAAAAATAATGTAGATAAGTTATACATTTTATTATATAATTTGTCCTGTTTTAAATACTACTAAAATTATTTTTCTGGTACAAAGCATGGCAAAAATAGTTACAAAATAAATAAAGTCTACTTTTCTAGATACCATGCATTTTTTTAAATTTGACAACAATAAATAAATAAATGAAAAACAGGTAAAAAAAACCAACTAAGATTAGATATTAGTGATTTATATATTAATGTTTTAAGGGTTAAAAAATAAATAAATAGAAAACCAAGGGGGGAAAAAAAGTTAATTATAACTGATAAGGGCTAACCTTTTTATTTTTATTTTCTTAGATTGCTTTTACTGACATCACATGCAGATCGAAACTCGTTGTGTGCTATGTACGCCCTGTATACTTAGGCAAAGTTTGTTTTGGAGTAGGTAGCACGCCTAAGGTAAAAGAGTGGTATAAAAACACAAAAGCATTGTCAGCAAATAATAGGTTTGGTTTTTTTGAGGCTGTTGTATTTATTTTACCATTTAAAGAGCCTCTGTACATAATCTATATAAAGTGGAATTAAACTGTATTTGAACACTACAAACCAAAAACGTTTTAAATATTCAAATCAAATTCACCCATCCAGCCATGTCTCCATACTTTGTTTTATTGAGAAATAACTTTGAAAAAAACGCTGCTAGCATTTCTTGAGTAAGGGCAGATGATTCATGTAGCATTTACTTCCTGGAATCCATCTACCCTTAGCTCAGGCATGCAGACAGGAAGGCGTGCTTAGCTGAGAAAACCCCTCCTCCACATGAAAGAAAAGAAAATGTTTAAGAAGGCTCCTGGGATGTATGACATCATTTTGGCCTAGGCCAGGAAGCAACTAAAGAAATGTACAAAGAAAAAAGTTTAAAACAAGTAAATATAATACACCTTCCTTTCTATTTAAAGTGGAACTTCACTCTCTCAATCAACATTGATTTTTATTAATCCTTATGCTGCTAGAATTAGTAAATAGATATTCATTTTGGTCTAGGCCAGGAAGCAACTAAAGAAATGTAAAAAAAAAAAAGTTTAAAACAAGTAAATATAATACACCTTCCTTTCTATTTAAAGTGGAACTTCACTCTCTCAATCAACATTGATTAATATTAATCCTTATGCTGCTAGAATTAGTAAATAGATATTCAAATATATATATATTTTTTTACATTTCTTCAGTTACTTCCTTATTTCTTGCCGAGGAAAAGATGTCATACATCCCAGGAGTCTTCAGGAGGGGAGGAGAGGAGGAGGATTTTTTTTTAGCTAAGCACACTCTTCTGCATGCATGCTTAAGCTAAGGGCAGATGGATTCCAGGAAGTAAATGCCCTTACTCAAGATGGCCACGGCCAGAAATGCTAGAGGGTTTTTTCACAGTGATATCTCAACAAAATAAAGCATGGAGACATGAATGGATGGGTGAGTTTGCTTTGAATATTAAAAACTAATTAAATAGTGTTTTTGGTTTGTGGTGCCCAGATGCAGTGAAAATCTGATTTAATAAAGCTAGCAGTGTAAGGATTAAAAATAATAATGTTGGTTGAGTTTATATCTGCTTTAATAGTGCAAGACAATGTACAATTAGGAAAAAAAATGAGCTCCTCTTTAAGGGAACACATAATTTATTGAAGCTTGATGTTAGCGGAATTTGCCATTATGACCAGTATGTACAGGCAGACTGGCTTCGGAGTTTGCATGTTCCGTGCTCCCCATCACCTTTCTTTTAGTTTTAGTTCTCTGTGGTTGATAAGGTTGAATAGGAACTCTGGTCTGTTTGTCTGTCTGTACCACTTCTCATATCCCTGTATATTGTATACAGTAAGATGGTCATCTATAAGTTTTTTTCTAATTAGCGACACTTAGCCTAGGTTCACATTGATGCGATTTGGCATGCCAAATCGGCAGCTATTGCCAGCAATGGCACCGCCTGAATCTGTGTCATGCCTACATTGCGGCGCCATACCGATTCCCAAAAGTAGTTTCTGTACTACTTTTACAGATTTCAGGTGCAATTTCCATAGACATCTGTGCAGGAACCCACCCAGATGTCTATGAAATCATCAGACCGACATACGGGAATGAAATCATGGAAATTCAGCTGAACTCGCATGATTTCATTCCCACAGCAGTGTGAACCCAGATTTATAGCTGAAATCACTGATTGCGGAAGGGAGTTCCACATCCTTCCTGCTCTTACAGTAAGAAAAACAACCTACACCATTTAAGGTCAAACCACTTCTCATCCAACTTCATGGAGTCGCCACATGTCTTCTTGAGTGACCTGAGCCTGAATAGTTTCCTCCCAATGTTGGGATCACCAATAAGATATTTATATATTGCTATCAGGAAACACAACATTGGAGTATTGGCTGCTTGTCATTGTTTATTATCACCACTGAAAACAATTTAACCCCTTGGGACTTTAAGGCTCCTTTCACACTGAGGCACTTTACAGACGCTATTTAGCTAAAAATAGCGTCTGTAAAGCACCTCAAAATCCCCCCACAATGTGAAAGCCAAGATGCTTTCACACTGGGGCAGTACGCTTGCAGGACGTTACATAAAGTCCTGCAAGCAGCATCTTTGGGGCGGTGAGCGGTGTATATACCGCCCCTGCCATTGAAATGAATGGCAATCGCTTGCGAAGTGGCTGCACACCGCCTCCACCAGCACTTTTAACCACTTGTGGGGGGTTAAAAGCGCAGCGCTCCCGACTGAATAGCGGAGCCATATCGCCAGTAAAACTCAGAGTTTTACCGAGACCGTGGCTAAGCTGCAGTGTGAAAGTATCCTTAATGCAGCTTAAAATATACCACACATATATTAATATTAAAGGAAAAATATACTTTATTGTAAAAAATTTCTATAAAAAAAAAACCACCATGTACAGGCTAAAAACATAAAACCGCTCTGAAAACAATGATGTGATCCCCCAAGTTCCTAGTTTTTCTTCAAAATACATAAAAGTCATAAGGACTTTAAAAGTCGCAAAGGGTTAAATTATTTTCAGTTGTTGTAAATTGCTACCATATCCCCCCTTGAGGCCTGGTTCACACCTATGCAGGTTACAGTTTGTATACCCCAGGTGCATTTTGCATTTTTCAATACACATTTTTGATCCATTGAAGTCTATGGAACCAAAACCCAGAAAACAGTCCCTGGCCCGTTCCATAAAATGCCCAGATGTGAACGTGACCCATAGGCAACCATTTTAAATGTACTGTAGTGTGTTTCTGCAAAACTGAAAACGCACTAACAAAATTCATAGGTGTGAACCAGGCCTAAGTGTCTCTTCTCCAAGAAGAATAATGTTAATGTTTGTAATCATTCCTCATAACTGAGGTCCTCCGGCCCCCTTATTGGTTTTGTTTCCCTTCTCTGGACTCCAATTCCAGCACGTCCCTTCTGAGGACTGGTGACCAGAATTGGCTGGCGTACTCAAGATGAGGCTGAACCAGAGTTTTGTAAAGAGGTAGAATGTTCTAGAGTTGGCCTCTTCTTTTATTTGGCCATTGGGTGGCCACCAATGATGTAACGTCTGTGCATGCACACTGAAATTACTTTGTTCTGCCACTCAGCGCCTATGCTTCATATTTTAATGTCCTAAAGCACTTTACAAAGAAAAAAAAAAAAGGAAAACCAGACCAGTAAAGGATTTTTTTTGGACAGAAGAAATTTAAAAAGTCTCATCTGCCAAAAAAAAAAACGAACCTGTACCTGCTAGAATTTTTTAACTTTAGTTCCACTTTAAATGGTGTCTTCATATGTGCCTGGAATTCGGCTTTAACAACCCTTGCCAATATTTCAGCTCATGTTTAGGAGCAAGAAATACTGTTGCCTGGTGCTCATATAGATATTCCCAGATCATCATGAGACTTATAAACTGATATGGTTAGAAAGTCATCCTATTGAGGTTCTGATCATCTGTAAATTATATTGTAACCTAATGAATAATTTCGCCTTGGGATCAATAAAGTATTCTGAATCTGAAAATGACCAACATCTGCTCACAGGTGTATTTTCACTGTCTGAAGAAATGTTAATGAATAATAACTTAATTAACAATAAATGGAACAGGTTGACATGTAAACAACAATTGAATTGTTTGTCCTTTTATGAAAACCAATTTTATAGTATCCTAGAACAGAATTCATAGGCACTTATGAGTCACGAGTTTTTTTTAAAAGACGTAAAACTGCATTAACTGCATCGATCAATCCTTCTCCAGTGTATGCGCTACAGCCTTGTATTTCCCAGGGTCGATCATCGTAATTTTCCAATTTAAGCATATTCACAAGCTCTTCAGTGGACAGGGAATTGGGTACATCCTGTTTGTTGGCCATAACCAAGAAAGGAATGCCAACCATATTTACATTGTTCAACACAGTCAGCAATTCCGCTGTGGCATCTGGAATCCTGGCTTTATCACTGCTGTCCACCACATAGATGAGAATATCCGTATCCTCCAGGTACTCTTTCCAGTTGGGGCGCAGCTTGTCTTGACCTCCGACATCCCATACAGTGATAAAAACATTTTTACCTACTTCCAGGGACTCCACATTGAACCCAACTGTTGGAAAGGTCTCTACTGTCTGATTTAGTTTAAGTCTATATAAAATAGTGGATTTTCCAGAAAAGTCAAGTCCCATCATCACCACCCGTGATTGTTTCTTATGTACAGGCTTTGAATTCTGTGCTCCCATGATGAAGTTCTAAAAGAAACAATTATATATATATATTATTATATACATATTAGCCTCTATATACATGTAAATTATCAAAAGAAAGAGTGATCGGAGATCACCTGGCACCACAGATACACTACAGATAAACAGGAAAAATACAAACATGTGGGACTTTTAAGGTGCCATCAAATAAAACAACTACAGTATATACTGTATGTATTAAAAAAGGTGTCACTGAGAATTTAAATACGTGACCAATTTAGTGTTAGCACCGGCATATACTGTAATAACACAGGTCTGAACGATCTTATACATCCATATCACAAAGATCTGTCATACAAATAACAAATAGTGCAAAAAAAAAAAATGGTTCAAGCCACATCTGCAGGATTTTTCCATGCTATTGTGCAACCTGCAGCAGCGTTTATATGTTGCTTGGTGTGGCACCATCACTGTGGACCTTGGTTGACCCCATGCGGAGATGTCCTCTGCCCGCCAAACTTGTTCATAGTTTGGCAGGCAGTGGTGGTGTGATAAGCGCCAGAAACTTGTGCATGCTCACTGGCACCCAATGATCTGTGCAACCACGACATGCTGATTCTTGCCTGTGGCAGAATATGTTTAAGGAGGGTGGCCACAAAGCTTCTGTGTGCCATAGTATGTAAATTAAAATAGGTATTTTTGCCCCAGCTAACTAAATGCAAAAACTATTTTCAACTGGAATTTTGCTATCTTTATTCCTAAATTCATATTTTTTACTTGTAAAAATATATACATTAGTAATATACAAAAACAATGATTTTTTAATAATACTAGAGGGATTAACCAATGTAAAAAAACTGAATTTGCCATTTTGCCCATTCACTAAGAGTAAGATCCCCCATGAAGACTTTGCAGTAAAATAACTCATATGGTATTTATCTTGAAAGTAGTCAGTTCAATGAAAAACGTATTTGCCATGCATGCATTGGCTTCTTGTTTTTTTTTGTGTGCTGTTTAACACTTAGTTTAGTCTATTTACCTCTTCTTATTCTCATGGGGCTTTCAGATTCTGATGAGCCCCCTGCTCCCGGACCCACACAACTATCAGGCCAGGGTAGTATGGATGAGGCCAGGGCCGCCATCAGGGGGGGTACAGGCAGTACTGTTGTAAGGGGACCCAGTGTCTCAAGGGGCCCTTACAACAAAGACTTTAGCAGTCTAACATTGGAGTCTATGGGAGGGGGACACTCAGTTTGGGGACACCGTTCTCCCGAACCATAGCTGATAAAAATACCAAACTTGGGTCACATAGGGAGGGTCCCCTGGACCAAACTTGGGACCTCCAGCAACTATGGTTCGGCTGTACTGGGTCCCCAAACTGACCATTAGTGTTGAGCAAACCCGGACTGTAACGTTCGGGTCCGTACCGAACTTTCGGGTGTCCGTGGCACGGACCCGGACATTTCAAAAATCGTTCGGGTTCGGTCCGGGGTTCTGCTATTTTACTCCACGTGTTGAGAAGCTGCAGGGCAGCCAATCAACAAGTGTTTCACTGGTTTGCCCTTAGAAGCCATCACAGCCATGCCTACTAATGGCTGTGATTGGCCAGTGCATCATGTGACCCAGCCTCTTTATAAGCTGGAGTCACAGTGCTGCAGTCACATGCTCCTTGGGTTAGTGTAGGGAAAGGTAGCTGACTGCGTGAGGGAGAGATTTGAGACATTTTAAGACCTGATCCTGCATCCTGAGATAGATTACTTTACTACTGCTGTCTGTGCTGTTGCTCTGAG
>BLSH010358896.1:326300-349481 GCA_018402905.1 Glandirana rugosa
TGTTTCAGGCCCAGGCCTGCCTTGGGCTTGCTAGCGTGCCTGTTGCTTGGGGTAACTTTAGTTACCCCTGGGCTTGAAAATCCGTGTTTTTACCGACATCGTTTCAGGACCTTTCGGGGTCTCCCGACGTTTTCCTTCATTTTACCCCCATTCCCATCCCGTTCACGGGATTTTTTTTTTTGGGGTTCGTTGTCCGTGCGATCGTTCGGGTTCCGTCCGGACCCGGACTTTGTCCTGAAGTTCGGACGGACCAGCAGAACCCGAACGTCCAGGTGTTCGCTCAACTCTACTGACCAGTCATTGACCGGCAGCAGGTGAATTTTGAACTTAACATTGGAGTCTATGGGAGGGGGCACCCGGTTTGGGGACACCGTTCTCTTGAACCATAGCTGATAAAAATACCAAACTTGGGTTACATAGAGAGGGCCCCCTGGGGAATAACTGGTCCAAGTTTCGGACCTCCAGCACCTATGGTTCGACCATACCAGTTCCCCAAAATGACCAGTCATTGACCGGCAATTGTCGGGTGAATTTCGGACTTAACATTGGAGTCTATAGGAGGGGGGCACCCGATTTTGGGACACCATTCTCCCATAGGCGATAAAAATACCAAACTTGAGTTACATAGAGAAAGCACCCTGGGCAACAACTGGTCCAAGTTTGGGACCTCCAGCACCTATGGTTTGGCGCAAGATCTTATTGCAAGCATCGGGTGAGGCTGTGCTGCCTGTGCACTGTTTTTTTAACCCCTTGGGTCATGCTTAGCAGGCACACACCTGGTAAGTGTGACAGGGTGTATTATTCTTACTGCGGCTGCAACATGTGTACACCCCTGGCCAGGGGCCCAGGTCTAAAGCTGTGTAAGGGGCCCCAGAATTTCTGACGGCTGCCCTGGATGAGGCCCCTGTACTCATCAACATGAGGACAAGGTGCTTTGCCAGGGTGGTCCACCCTGGCAAGGCACAGCCTATGTTAAGGACATGTGGTCTTGTATAGTTTATAGTTTGTGGGGTGGTGGGGGGGGCACACTCTTTCCCCCATCCCCTTTGCTAGCCAGCCTGGCTGCATTCTTGAATAAGGGTCTGGTGTGTATTTTGGGGGCACCACATGAAAATTGGGGAAAAATCCATACCATTTTTTTTTGTTTATTGTCCAGACTAGACCAGAAGAGGGAGACTCCAGGCTGTTTTTTTTATTTATTTCTTTAAACTGTCAAAAGATCTTGTAGCAAGGTAAAGCGGAGTTCCTCCCAAATGTTCCACCGCTTATTTGCTCCCCCCTCCTCCCTTCAGTGCCACATTTGGCCCCTTTCAGGGGGGAGTGGGGAAGTGGGACCTGTTTTTGACAGGTCCCCCTTCCCCACTTCCGGAACCAGCGCTGTCCCTCAGGAAGTTCAGCCCCCCTCCTTCCTCCTCCGCTGGGCCAATTAGAAAGCGCAGGCTGGAACACCTCTTTAACATTCGCACTCTTTCTATGCTGGCACATTGGTTTATTTTAATGCAGACTTTTTCTCATTATTATTTTGTACATTCGTCAAATACAGAGTGCCTTTTATTATTGCATGCAATATTTCAAAGAAAGCACAAATACTGCATGCAATAACAATCAGAAAATTAACACCTCTCTCATAATATATAACCTCCTTTCCAGTAACCTGAACCTACAAGGTGCAGTTATGGTGACAATGGCCTTACTGTGAAATGCATTGTGCTTATATTTGCTTCGGGATGGTGTTCATTTGTTCATTGAAAGCTATGCCACATCAAGGTACACCTGCATGTCAGGTACAAATGCTCACAAGAAACCTAATTAAGTATGCTTCTAAGATTTCAGTAAAATATGTACTAGTGGATAATTGGTAAAGTGTATGTAGTCAAAACTTTTTTTTGGCTAAAACGGAATGATTAAAATCTCTGTCAGTTTATTTTTTTGCTGTATGTGCCCTGTTGGGGAGATTTTCCTATCTTAGAAACCCAACAGAAGATCTCAACAAAGTGAGTGGAATTACTCTCTTAGACAGCTGTCCCCAGATCAGATAACCCCACTGGAAGATTTTTCTTCACCTCTTGTACTGCTGACATATCTAAGACCCCTTTCACACTGGAGAGCTTGAAAATTGACCACAAAATGCTGGGCGCTTGTTAAGCACTTTAGAGGCATTAGCCTCGTTCTTTTTTTCAAGGTCACGTGACCCAAAAAAACCCATTTTGATTCACTTTTCAGGCGCTTCCCTTTCATTTCAATGGAGAGGGGCGCTTTTGAGGTGCTCTTTTTAGCCCTTCAAACATGCTCCAAAGATGCTGCTTGCAGGAGTTTTTTCACCGCCCCACCAGCACACCACCCCAGTGTAAAAGCATTCACTGATTTGAATGGAAATTGTTATTCGTGAGCTTTTCAGGCGCTTTTTTTAGCATGAAAAACGCATCAGTGTGAAAGGGATCTAAATGTTTGGAATTCCCATTACTTTCTGTCACTGTGATAAAGACAAATGGCGAAAGTAATTTCCCAAACAGGGACACCTACAGCAATGGAAACCTGACAGTGGTTCCAATTCTTTCCGAATCTATCTAAAAAAAACTGCTTACACTTTAGGGAACATACTATTGTGCACCTCTCCAGTTGGTTATCACTTCCTCAAACTCAGTCTATCCAAAAGTGAGTTCATAATAATTCTTCCCCCATGATACCCTTCCTTTGACTCCTCTGTCAAGATAAATGGCATAACTATTAACCCATCCCTGCATGCCAGGGTGCTAGGTGTTATCATTGACTCTGAACTCTCCTTTCTGCCCCACATTCAATCACTCTCCAAATCTTGCCACCTCAATCTCCGCAACATCTCCAGAATACTCCCCTTCTTAACCAATGACACCAGAAAGCTTCACATTCACTCCCTAGTTATTTCTTGGCTTGACTATTGCAACTCCCTCCTCATAGGCTTACCTTTACATAGGCTATCTCCCTTAAGTCTATCATGAATGCTGTTGCCAGAATCATCCACCTTACCAGCTGCTCAGCGTCCTCTACCCCTCTCTGCTGATCCCTCCATTGGCTTCCGCCCACTCAACAAATAAAATTCAAAATACTAACAACTTACAAAGCCATCCACAACCCTCCCCCCAGCTACATCACTAACCTAGTCTCAAAATACCAACCTAATCGTTCACTTCATTCTTCCTAAGACCTCCTGCTCTCTAGCTCCCTTGTCACCTCCTCCCATGCTCACCCCCAAGGACTTCTCTTGAGGCTCTCCCATCCTCTGAAACTCAGACCTACTTGCTCTTCCATGACTTTATGGACCTTGCTTTGTGCACTGGTCCAAATCATTTTATGGTGTGGGGTTGTTTTTTCAGGGGCTGGGCTTGGCCGCTTAGTTCCAGTGAAGAGAACTTTTAAGGCATCAGCATACCAAGACATTTTCAACAATTTCATGCTCCCAACTTTGTGGAAAAAGTTTGGGGATGGTACCTTTCTGTTTCAACATGACTGCGTACCTGTGCACAAAGCAAGGTCCATAAAGACTGAGTGAGTTTGGGGTGTAGGAACTTGACTGACCTGCACAGAATCCTGACCTCAACCCGACAGAACACCTTTGGGATGAATTAGAGTGGAGACTGAGCCTGGCCTTGTTCACATCAGTGCCTGACCTCACAAATGCGCTACAGGAGGAATGGTTAAACATTCCCATAGAGACACTCCTAAACCTTGTGGACAGCCTTCCCAGAAAAGTTGAAGCTGTTATATCTGCAAAGGGTGGACCAACTCAATATTGACCCCTATGGACGAAGACTGGGATGTCATTAAAGTTCATGTGCGTGTAAAGGCAGGTGTCACAATACTTTTGACAATATAGTGTATTTATAATGTGGATGTCACAAAAGGTTAAAGTAGGGACCACGATGTACAAAGAGGTACCTTGACTGTGGCTTTCCCATAAATGTGAAAATGTATGCAACCAGGTACCGTATTTAGGCTTCTTTTGCTAGCTAACGGCTAAGTGCTGGGGAAATTTTGTATTTGATACACGGTATATAGTTAATTGTCCATCTCTTTGTACAATTTACCAGTTAGCTATACTGCAAATCTACTTTGGGGAGAAAACATGCATCTTTTAGGGTGCTCTTAGTTTTACAAATGCTTGAAAACTCTTCTTCTTGCCAAGAGTCAACCTTATTGGCAACAGACTTGGTCACCAACAGCTATGGGCAGCCTCGATAGGTGCCAACTGCCCATATTGTGTGAAGAATTATATAAGAAGTACTTAAAATAGCCTTATACATACAGCTCTCATCTAATAATATCTTCAGTCCTGAACAATCATTATATAAAATAAAAAAAAAGGTCAAGGTTGGTGTTGACTGGCCAGCTGGCAGATTATATCACAAACTAGGCACCTCATTTCCTAGTTGGATGCAAAGAATGTTTTGATTCTGTCTGCCATTGTGCACCACATTTATCTAATACATATTTAAGAGAAATGCACATAAGGGCTGCCCGCACTAAGAATAATCATCATGCAGGAATTATTGCACTTTTCTCTATACCTCAGATAACACATTGTTGTAAAGGGATACTTCCATTTTTTTCTACAGTCCAGGAACAACTGCTTCTCCGTCATATGACATTTTAAGCATGTCGAAAAAAACTGGGTGCTACAACACACACTATGAGCTCTCAGAAGTGCTTTTGCTGGTGTTTCTAGTTTACTTCTCCGCAGTCTAATCATCATGCTTGAATCTGTCATATGACTTGCAAACATCAGGCAGTGCATACCCGCCATAAGATATTTTGTAATAGTTCATTATTTCCCTCCTGATAACAAGAGTCATTAATATAGTATTTGTTTATTTATATGGCTCTGATGTTCAGTACATTATGTGACTATTTCAGAATAGAGCAAACTTTCGGCATGCCTGGGTAAAAACTTAGTAACAAAAAACTCATATTTTCATTGTTGGTAGATGATGGAGCATTAAACCAATCCACAATTTATATGTAGAAGAGATGTGTATGCATTCCTGCTGTGGCCATTATGAGGGTTTTCTCACCCTGTCAAATGTTATGTTTATATTAAATTAGGTAGAATGCAACAGGAAGCATTGGAAGACACAATGACACCCAAAACAAGTTGGAAGGGAGAGCTAAAAATGATGGTGGCAAGATCCAACTTTGAGGGTATCCAAGACCAATAAGAAGGGGCTGACTCAACCCACTAGAATATACCTAGAACTACAATATCACTTTTGGTTGGATTGACTTCTTAAATTGTAAATTTTTTCTCTCTGCTTGTGTGTGCATGAAAAGGCATAGATGAGTTTGTTCAAGGATAAGTTCACCTTTTCCCATCTTTTTGCCGGGGTAAATAAATTTGCATTTATTATTAGGATCCCTTAAGCATTGCACAGGCTCCTACAGACTGTCAGTGTAGCTGTCTGCCCATACCTTGTACAGGTAGGCAGTTACTAAGGACAGGAAGCATCAATGAACTACCTAGAACCCTCATCACCCTGGTATTTCAATGAGAACTACTAGCCGTCAGCCGCAAGTCACAGAACGGGGGCTGCTCTTTTAGGAACAAGTTACACCCTGGATATGGGTGTAACATGTAACATGCTATGAAAGCTGAAATTATCCTTGTGAGGGGCATGCTAGGGTATTATTGCAGTGGCAAGACCTCTTAGATTGGTGCTTTGTTCAAAAGACATATCAAAATTTAAAAAGGTATCTATATGCAAATACCTAGATTGGAACTAAACTCAACTTGTAAAAAACGCAGTCTTCTACGGAATGTGCACTGAGCTGTGCATGTGCAGCTCTGCATGTATTCCTGGCCAGAGGTGGATGGTGCTCAATATTTTGGGGAACTTGGTGGCAAACAAACCTGCCCCCCTGACTCGCACCACCGTCACTCCCCCACACACACACACGTGCTGGAGACGGACAGGAAAGCAGGGGTTTAGAGGCCTTACTGCGAGGAGGAAGATGACACGGATTTGGGGCTGCTGCTCCTCACTCCAGGAGGATCCAGGAAGAGCCGGGCTTCTCCTCCCAGCCGAACAGGAAATGGGTCCTGAGACCCAGGACCCACTTCCTGATTAGCCGCGAGAAGAATCAGGAAGACAATAGCGAATATTAATTCGCTATTGTCACACAACTGGGTGGGCTCAGCGCTCCGAGCCCACCCTTTTTTGAAGCCAATTAGAGCCTCAGGCTCTAATCATCCACTTAAAAAAAACAAACATTGAAATCTATGCGTCCGGCATACATATTAGGGCCCCTGCGCCCTGCATGGACAGGCCACCACTGTTGCTGGCACACACCAGCTGTGCCAGTATGACTGAGTTCCGTGCACATGCCCCAACCAATCAGGAGGCCTAAAATATGTTGTGGAAGTAGCTGGGGAGAAGATGATAGTGGCTGGCAAGAGATGTAACCACCGCATCACTGAAAAGTGTAGGTGAGTATTTTTGGGAGTTTAGTGCTGCTTTAAAAATTTAGGATTATTTGGACATTAGTTTAAAGGGAGACTCCAGCTTTGTCAAGAAAAAATATTGCCAAGTCAGTTCTGTTAATTTAATCAAACTTTATTGCAACATTTTAACCTATATTTGTTCTGTAGATGTCATGATAAGCCATGCCAGTGAAAGTGAAAATCAGTAACGAGTCTGAGTGTAAGCATAATATATATACAGTGTCATGGTAAGAAACAAGAAAACTTGTTTTGCTCCCTCACTTCCTGTCCTGTTTTTGACTTTTATAACAATCTACAATGAAAAATGTCCATATAATCCTATTTATTATATAACTTCATATTACCTTATGGCTTTTTTCACGCGGAGCTGCCCTGCCCCTCTCAGTGAGCAGATCCCCTGCTGAATCAGAGCTGAACAAATCTGAGCTGTCAGTGTTTTGACATTCGTGCCTGTTCAGTGTGTGTCCGCATTTACACAGTGGACATGGGTGAACTTGTGATGGCTCTATGGGCTACCTCCAAACTGTCACGCTTAGCTCCGGACATTAATGAACTCAGAGGTATGTGGGTATAAATGGACACAAGTCCCTTTACGTCACCATGCCCACAGACCCACATGAAGCCTCTGATCAGGTCCTCCTGAAAAACGGACAGGCAGACCTGATTGGAAAGCCCATGTAAAAAAGACCCAACTCTAATGTCAGCCTGCTACAGTGAAGCAATACATTTTCACACCCTACCCTATCATCAACTTTTGACCCTACTGATATGAAATAGAGAGGTGAGTACCGCTGCTCCAGGTGAATCGGTTCTGGCAGGGCGGACCCCAATGAGTGCTAGCCACGGCTCGTCTCTGTCTGGCAATGTAGAAAAAGGAACGACTGCACCTCAAAGGAAGTCCGAAAAAGTATCTTCAGTTATTGAAGCTTCAAATTAGCATGGTACAGGATGAACCAGGTCAAAGGCAGACTCGTTTCACACTTAACAACAGTGCTTATTCATTGCAACCGATTCTTGCCATGAATAAGCACTGTTGTTAAGTGTGAAACTCGTCTGCCTTTGACCTGGTTCATCCTGTACCATGCTAATTTGATGCTTCAATAAACAAAGATACTTTTTCGGACTTCCTTTGAGGTGCAGTCGCTCCTTTTTCTATACTGATATGAAAACTTTAGATATTTTCGGCAGTTTTGCTACACTTCTGTACATATTTCATCATTGATACTGTACCTACCTTTTGTAAATTTGGAATGTTTTCAAGAAATATTGAAGAGACACGGTCACCTAACTCAAAGTAAAGTGTCAGTGTCTGTGTAAAGCCTGTCCTCTGACCATTTTATACTCACCTTTCCAGTGATCCTCACCTTTTCCTACTTTTGCCGCCGCCACCACCACCAAAATACACACGGTGTCAACTGATGTCAGAGCTCAGCACAAGCAAGGGCATCACCCCTTCCATCATAGTCACATTGTTTAGGCCTAGTGATTGGCTACTAGGCCCAGCCACTGCATCATGGGAGGAAATAACATGCTCTTCCATGCCCAAGAGTACAAGATATTTTGCAGTGGCTGCCACAGAAGAGCAGCAGGAGAATGTTGGAGAGGCAATTATACAGTGGTCAGAGGTGGGGCTGACACGGTCATTTTGCCTTGAATGAGCAAACAACAATGTCTCTTTTAAATATAGCATGTCATCTTGTCAATAAAATGGTGATGATGAAATGTACTAACAATGACAATATACTGGATAATGCATTTACAAGACCAAAACTTGTCTTTTATGATTTATAGAGATTTAAAGCTTTATTACTAAAAGTTCTTACAAATCCCTGGTATTTGTTTCAATTCTGAATCATATAGTAGTGTGGGATATTAAAGATTTTTTTTGAGTAAAGTTGCTAAGAACCTTCACAAATTAATATGTACAAGTTTCTGTGAAAACATAAGCTATGTAATGGGGAATAACAGTTTCTGTGAAAGCTAACTTCGCACCCAGCAATTCTATACAGTTTCTTAGCTGCCTGATTTTACATAGTTTATTGCCCTATGTTATCTACTATCAAAGAAAAAAAAATCTGAAATCTCTCAATTTTGGTACATTTCTGCGTAGGTTTACTTGTAAAGTTTTAAATATTAGAAGTAGTTCTTGGGCATCTTTTCTCTTAGTGGTCCCAGACACAGGGTTCTGCTCTTGTTTAGACAAGAAGGGTATGGATCCGACTGGTTGTCTCTGTTAAAGAGATTGTAAAGTCTTGTTTTTTTTCCCCATAAAAATAACAAACATGTTAAAATTACCTGCTCTGTTGCAGTGGATTTGCACAGAGCAGCCCAATCCTCTTCTCTGTGATCCTGGCCCCTTCTTCCTGTTGATGCCCCCACAGCAAGCAGCTTGCTATGGGGGCATCCGAGCCAAGCCACAGCTCCCTGTGTCCATTCAGATACGGAGCCCCGCCCCAGCCCCTTTCTCCTCTGATTGGCTAGCTGACTTTGAGTGACAGCAACGGAAACAAATGGCACCACTGCTGTGTCTTAGCCAATCAGGAGGGAGAATCTTGAACAGCTGAGACAATCGCGGACATTGCTGGATAGAGAAGGACCTCAGGTAAGTGTTAGGGGGGACGCTGCACACAGAGGGCTTTTATCTTAATGCATAGAATGCATTAAGATAAAAAAAACTTCTGACTTTACAATCTCTTTAAGTTTGTATTTAGTGGTTCAAATACTGAGTACTGTTAATTTGGTTCTGCAACTGGTTTTTGGCAGCTAATGTGGGCAGGTTTGACACATGAATATTGTAACCCTGTAACTTGTTGCCTGTTTGTGTAAAACTCCTTTATATAAAGAATTAAAAGACAAAAAAGTAGCTCTTGGATATATGCAACTATTTCACTTTAAAGGATAAGTTCACCCTTCCCAGAAGATAGCCTATCCAGTGAAGAGTCCCCAGTAGGTAATAAAAACCTGTGCAGCTTTGCAAAATGATCATTAATTTTATTGTCATACCTGTAGACCATTTGGGACCCTCTGGAAGCCTGGCTTTAAAAAAGCAATCATGTCATGCCTCGTTGTTAGGACTCAAAATCCTTTTGTTTTCGCTCCTGTAATGTCGGGAGTAATGTTTTTCCTACCCTTGTAACAAGTTAGGATCTGGGGATTGCCAACTGGGAGATTTTCAGCTGGGCTTTTGGGGGCCCAAATGGCCTACAGGTATGATAATAAAGTTAATGATCATTTTGCAAAGCTGCACAGGTTTTTATTACCTACTGGAGCTCCTTGATTGCCTTAGGCTATTTTCTGAAAGAGGTCAACTTTTGCGTCTCTTCAAAGAAGACTGTATTTAAAATAAATTAATTAAATCATAAAATACTAAGCACATATTAACCAAACAGCCTATGGTCTGCCACAGAGAAAAACCTGCACATTTGTCTAATTACAACAAAGAAAGTAAATGTGATCATACTGAACATAATATTTTTTAAAAAACATCTATTCAATTTTATATTTTAAAGAGTAACTACACTTTAAGAAAAGCAAAACAATCCCCCCGTGTGATCTTGGTACTTTGCATGGATTTTAACAAAGTTTCTGACAGCTGCCTACTTATTTCTGCTCTGAAGGAATAGCTATGTCTTTAAATGTATAAATGTACAGAGTGAATCTGAATGGGAGTGACTTTTTTTCATTATTAATTAACTGATGTACTTGCAGTGCTCTAATAAGGAAAGTTGCAGTGACAGCGTTCCTTTAGAAGCGATTAACCCTTTGGGAGTGTTTCACCAAAAATGAAATTTGTGTTGCAGAAGATGCTTAAAAAAGGAGTTCCTCCTGGGGAATAAAAAATAAAAATCAGCAGCCACAAATACTGTAGCTGCTGACATTTAATATTAGGACACTTACCTGTCCAGGAAGCCCTTGATGTTGGCACCCCAGCCGATTTTCGGGTCAGCTGTCGGGTGCTTTCACTGCCATCTCCACTAAGGGAAACTGGCAATGAATTGCTTTCTAATTGGCACGGCGCAGAGGAAGGAGGAGGGGGTCGAACTTCCAAGGGACGGTGCCATCTCCCTGAAGTGGTAACAGGGACCTGTCAAAAACAGGTACCCGTTTCCCCCTCCCCCCTGAAAGGTGCCAAATGGGGCACCTGAGCAGGAAATGACACCAACTGTGTACAAAATACCCCCAAGTGCCACATGGTATTGAATTTTACAGAAAATCACAGCACTGCAGACTGAAAAGGAAAGGTAATTTTTAATAACAATCTATTACAATTTGGCTTGTGTAGCAATCATATATGTATTTTTTTTTTTTTTTAAGTTTGCTATTTTTATTTCCCGCAAAAGTAGAGTTACCCTTTAAATAACTGACTCTATACTTATAATCTGATTGCATAATCTATGCACGCAACTGTTGGCAATTACAACTAAAGAAGGTACTTTGAACAATCAAGCCGTAAAAGTCAGACACCTTTAGCATGGATAGAAGATGATCATAGATAGAGTGAATGCCTAGTTTCTAATAGTCTACCTGTTAACATTATCATTGATCTCTGGATAACATACAAACAGTAATTTATTACAGGAAGCATCTTACCTTTTATTTCAGCCTCCAATGTCTTACTGGAAATGGTGAAACTTCATTTCCCTGCTTGGTATCCTAGTCATACTACAAACTCTTAGCTGACAATGAGTGTATTGCCACAAAGCAGAAGTACAATAACTGGAGAACGCAGCAAAGAATGACTCCGGAACTGAGGTCTCCTCCCCGTCCAATAAGATTTCCTCAATGAGTTACATTTGCATATAGTGTCATTGCGTTAGATTTCCTAGATTCCTGTGTCATACATCTCCAAACAGGTTTTTCACATGATGTTACAAAGACAAGGAAAGTTAAACAGAATCAGGCTGATAGGTGAGTATGGTGTTACTGTTTGTAATTCATTGTAACCAGGCAGCTGTAGTTAGGAAATTTCTCTGTTTGGCGGCAATTGTCACACATTTGACACAATCCTTTGCATTCAATTTGAGGCATTTTTCATGTGACAGTCTAGTAAATTACATATTATTATAGGGTGTTACCTGGCGACTATTTTTAGTCATCTTGATGAAAGTTATGGTTAATTGGAGATGTATATGTTTTGTGTTTTTGTATAGGTTTCCTTATGTTTAGCCCTAAAAGAATCAAAATTTTACATTTTTTTTAATCAGATAAATATGAAATATTGCATGTGTGCAAGATTCAGCTATTCTGAGTTATACTTACATTAGGATTTGACCATTGGCAAATAAAAACTAGTGGGCAACCAATTACATCCCCTTCCCACTGCCAGCATGGTTACATTTTGTAGAAAACCAGTAAGTATTCAAAGGAACCAGACCACACTCCACAAATGTCCCACTGATAAGTTTATTGTGTATAGCTGGCAGTGTGGCTGGTGCTCCATGTTTTTTTTTGGGGGGGGCGGCAAACAAACCCCCCCCCACCGCCGCCGGATCCGCACCTACCCCATCCACGATCGCAGCTTCTCCTCCTTCTCGGTCACCGTGAAGAGCAGAGCAGCTAGGGGACAGACCCAGGCCCCGACACGCTCCAACGATAAGAATCGTCCTCTTTCTTCTCCCAGCTCAGGCTGCACGGCAACTCTGCCTCTGGTCGTCACCGCTGGAGACTGCACGCTCATTGGTTGCTGCCAGCTCCCCCGCCTCCTCCTCTCCGCTCCAACCACTGCCGCACACATCATACAAGTGTGTGGGCTTGGGATGCAATGCTCTGCGCCCCGAGCCCATCCTTTTTTGAAGCCAATCAGAGCCTCAGGCTCTAATCATGTGCTTCTAAAAACAAAGCAAAAAAAAAACAAAAACACAGCATTGAAATCCATGCATCCGGCGCCCTGCATGTAGATTAGGGGCCAGGCACATGGATTGGGGGGTGGTGCCCCTAATGAGCGGGGCACCACTGATAGCTGGCTACAACAACCTGCTATAAACAAAAAATATACCAGTGGGATTTCCGTGGAGTGTGGTCTTGTTTCTTCAATTTTGCTATATGTATTGAGCTAGACAAGCTCTTGTGACCTACACCCAGAACAGTGGGCTTCCCTAGAGGCTGTTTTAGGAATATATGAGATTTGAGTAAGCCCTAAATTTTAATACTTCAATAAAGATACCAAGGAGTGCAGCAATATTCCGTATCTGTGCATGTTACTGAATCTCTGACGAGCTGTGCAGCACCCTGGTTTCCAGTTCACAACATGTGAAGTTGGTCACTCACCTAGAGTGGCATTACTTAGGCCATGGGTGCTCAACCTGTGGCCCTCCACCTGTTAAGAAACTACAAGTTCCATCTTGCCTCTGCCTATGAGAGTCATGCTTATAACTGTCAGCTTCATGGGACTTGTAGTTCTGCAACAGCTGGAGGGCTACAGGTTGAGCACCCATGACTTAGGCTGTTTTGGGGAACTCGGAGCAGTGTATTTTTTTTCTTTGGGCTTTCCCAATACTAGCCATAGATCAAAATACAGAACTGTGTCCCTTGATGAACTCCAAGGGACACTTTTTTTTTATGATAAGTGCAAAAATACTATTTTCTTTTTCTTTCAATAAGGGGACACAGGATTCAGTTATTCAGAGACAACTGGGATGTCCAAAAGCAATCCAACCGAGGAGCAGCCAACAGCAACAAAACTAACAGGCTCACATAAAAAAGACAATAGAACTGTAGCAACCTGCAGCTCAAAAGGACCTTATGCCCAAAGCTGGCATCAGACGATGCTTGAACTTTCACCTCAAAACCGTGTGAACAGAAAACCAGGCAGCATGGAAAGTCTTCTTACTGTATCAAAAAGATAATCTTTTTTCCTCCTGCACTCCTGTTCCCCGCCGCCATTTTAATTGAGGGCTTCCGCATCTTGTTCTGGTGTTTATTTCCGCCCTCACTTATTTTTCCGGTCCATAATCCCACGCACGCTCATTGCCTTGTTTGCAGCTCCCTCTCTCTCCTTCATCCGTGACGTTACATAGGACTTTTTGTAAACAAGACTCCGCTCTTCATTAGAGTCTCGTGGGATGCCGGGGCTGACGTCAGCAAGAGGAAATGACGCCCTGCACCGGCATACACCCTGCATTTTTCCGGCGGAGTCCTGGCCTGGGGACTTGCTTAAGTGGCCCTCACTCTTCAATAGATGGGGCACCCCTGCTCGAAGCGATGTATGATTCCAGCACAGATTTCTGAAGGTTCAGTATCAAACCAAACCAGTCCACATTATGTAGTAAGCATTCTTGATTTCCACAGAGGCTAGAAAGTTTCCCTGATGGAAGCTTTGGCAGGTTGATTCCATGAAAAACTTTGGAATTTTGACCCTTTATGTGGCCTGTGTATGCACTGTTGTGAACAGACCCTTAGGCTTCATAAGGCATACATAAGCGTACCTCTGAGCAGGGTTTGTGTTTACCAGCACAGGGATGCACAGGTGTTCCATGCAGCCCTGTGCACGCAGTCCCATTGCTGTCAACAACTGCATAGACACAGCCACTGTTCCCAATGTGATCCATTGTCAAACGACGGCTGGGTAGGACATTCGTCGTTCCAGGTGGGCGTCATATGATGTCCTCCTGGAATGGACCACGCTGCGACACAGTTTGTCACCAGCTGTGTCCATTGGATACAGCCAATGACTGATCAGTGTACCAGCCCCAGCTGCTGGGACCAATCACAGCAGATCACATGACAATTGTAAATAGAGGATAGATTAATTTCATGCCATTGTGTACAATTGTGTTACTAGCTGTGATTGGTCACAGTGATCACATGGTACAGACAGGGCCAATCACAGCCAATTTATACCATGTGATTAGCTGTGGCGAATAACAGCTAATTACAACAATACACACTGAATGAATCAGTTTCATTCAGTAAGAATGGTTGCTTATACTAGCCAAATTCACTGGTATAAGCAATCATAAGGTGTACAAAAAAAATAAATAAAACATTTTGATCACCTCCCCAGAGTAGTACATTTGTTTTTATGGTAACACTGTGTTGCTCTGGTCACATTGTGTTAAAAAAAAAAAAATGTAATAAAATTGTTTTCTTATGGACTCTACAAAACTTTCCTACAGACTAAATAATAAACACTGATTTGGGTTATTTTTACCAAAGAAATGTAGCAGAATACATTTTAGCCTAATTTTAACAGGTTTTGTTTTCCAAATTTTTGGTCTTTTTACATTTATTTAGCAAAAAAATTAAAAATACCGTGGTGATTAAATACCATCGAAATAAAGCTATATTTGTGTGAAAAAATGATAAAAATGTCATATGGGTACAGTGTTGCATGGCTGTGCCATTGTCATCCAAAATGCAACAGCACTGAAAGCTGAAAATTGGCCTGGGCAGGAAGGAGGGGAAAATGCCCGGTATTAAAGTGTTAAATGATTTTTGCTAAAAGACACATTCCTGCTTTATAAATAGATCCTTACGGTTGACCATACACTATACTGTTGAATTGTATGATCTCATTTAGATCTATCATCATCTATGTAGTACAAGGTCCTGCCTGATTCATACTGATTGAATGGATTAAGTTTGTCCTCATATTACATAGTTTTGGTAATTCTATGGGAAATTGTATAGTGTATGGCCAGCTAACGACGTACCGTGATGTATGTATATAGACAGTGAAGCAGCAGTTCCTGTTTTACATTGTCTCAGTATCTCTTGGAAATAACCTGTACAATTATGCCCCAGTTCTTGTATGAAAAGGTGTGGCTAACATGTTAATTACTCTTTCCACATTACACACAATCTTGCCAAAAGCTGCCTTACCTTATTATTATGTTATGCGTAAAAGGCAAGAATATTACTGAAACTGGCTATGAGATGTAAGTTCAGCCACTAATTACATAGAAAAATATATAAAGAATAGGAAGTTGGCATATTTGAACTAGCTAGCTAGAGTTGGGCTTTAACAACTTTAAGGGTCCTTTCACACGTACGGACCGTTCAGGTCCGCCTGTCAGTTTTTCAGGCAGACCTGAACGGACACTCCATGTACTCCTATGGAGCGACAGATGTCAGTAGTGACATGTCTGCTGACATCTGATTCGCTCCAATCCGCTAAATACAGACGGATGGAATCCCTATTTTCCATCTGTCTGGCTGATCAGATGAACACGGACAGACGGTCCATGTTCTTCCGATCCCCCATAGAGGAGAGCAGAGCTCTAACAGGTCCGTTTCTGCACGGAGGGCAGAGACTGACCTGTCATCTGCCGGCTCAGCGGGGATCAATGGATGGATCCCCGCTGAGCAGCGGAGCCCGTCAAAATGGGCTCTGCTCATGTGGAAGGACCCTAAAGACGGAACATTTTGAAGAAAAAAAAAAGTTTTTCTTCATTTCAGTTATAACATTTTGTAAATAAGAAATTTTTATCCTTCACTGACGGGCACTGAAAGACGGCACTGATAGGCACTCATAGGCAGCACTGACGGGCACTGAAAGACGGCACTGATATGCAGCACTGATGGGCACTCATAGGCAGCACTGATATGCAGCACTGATGGGCGTCTTTATGGGCACTGACAGGCATCACTGATGGGCACTGGCAGGCATCATTGAAGGGGCTGTGCGGATAATCAGTGCAGATTCCCCCTGTGAGGAAAGCCGCTTATCCGTCTCTCCTCTACTCACGCGCTGTCAGAGTGAGTAAAGGAATGCTGATAACCAACACTTCCTAGTTACACTGATCAGCTGTGATTGGACACAGCTGATCACATGGTAAAGAGCCTACGTCCTAGGCTCTTGATCGTGATCGGAGATGCGGTGTTTCCCAGCACAATGCACCACTGATCACTGTGCTGCGCGCCCAAGTGGCATGTTGTGAAGGACGTCATATGATGTTCAGTCACCACAATTAAACCACTGCCCGGCCGTCATTTTGCTACAGGTTTGATTCAAATTCTGTGTGAAGAACAGCTGGTTGTTAAGAAGGGGGCCGGGCTTGTTTTTGCTCCCCTACCATTTTAACTTGCTGTTCCATCAATATCACCCCCACCCCCTATTCTTTTGTTTCTTTTGACTTCTGTGTTTGGACTCCAGCCTTTGTTTAAGCTGGACAGCATCCCGGTGGAGAGTTGGTGGTCCTACATTTGACGCTGGTCTCACTGCAGCACAAATCCAATCGGATATACAGCTAGGGGGCCTACATCTGCAACCGAAGCAAAATCTCAGACTAGTGCTATGGGACAGTAGATCGAATGACTGAATTATGTTTAACCTGACCTCCTTGGTTGGTTTGGTTTCTGTTATTTGAGGTTGAGCGGCAGTGCTCCGCAGCCACTCTAGTGAACTTGCCTCTATCTCATGATGGGGGCAACCTCACGCTTTTCTCCCTGGGCTTATGGCCCGGGGGAGGGCTTCGGCCCCAGTCCACTTGAATAAAGTAGATACGATTGCTTTTTCTTTGATGACATCTACTTGTGTCTTATGTCTTCTAATCCTCTTTCCTTTTTCTTCTCTGTTCCTCCTGACCCGGACCCATGGCGCACACACAATGTACAAGGATTTAATTCTCCCTCTAAGAGAGCGAAAGCCTTCCTTTATTATCACAAACAAAGGGCAGATGTCTTGATGCTGCACACTTTACCAAAACCTCAGCCCCTAGATATCTTAACGTGCGATACCCGCAGTTCTTCTTATCCTCGGGCGAGGAGAAAAAGCAAGGAGTCACGATCTGCTTCTCACGAAAAGTGCCCTTTACACCAGTTACCATTGTCAAGGATAAGGATGGGCGATATCTGATGGCGGTGGGCAGAATTAATGACCAAACGGTATCATTTTTATCATGTTATACCCCCAACACGGGCCAGATCTACTTTTTCCAAAAGATGCTAGCCACACTACTTCCAAAAGCACACAGACAGGTGATTCTTGGGGGAGAACGTAATCTTCCACTGGACCATATGTTGGATAAATTCTCTCCGATCAAACCGGTCCTTAAACATGTACCAAAAAGTAGCAGCAGATTAGCGAAACTATTACATGGCTGCGATCTAATAGACACTTGGCGTGAAGATAACCCATCCGCCAGAGACTATACTCATTACTCACATGTTCATGGCACATACTCACGGATAGATCATATATTCCTAAATACCCAACTAGTGCCCCACTTAAACTCCGCCAAAATACTGCTTTGCCCTTGGTCAGACCATTCCCCGGTGCGAGTTTCCTTATCTGACCTTTGGCAAAAACCACGCCCCTCCCCATGAAGACTTAACGCGACCTTGCTAAATGACCCTGTAACATTTACAGAAGTGGAGATGGCGATAAAAATTAAAGAAAATTTACCCACAGATACATCCCCGGTTATCAATTGGGCAGCACACAAGGTTACTATTCGAGGGAAGTTGATCCAACTTGCAGCCAGGTTAAAACGCTCCCGGGAAAGTACTATTGTGCAACAGGCACGTGAACTAAATAATCTACTGTATGACCAAAAACGGTCTCCTCAGATAGATCTCAGACAAAATATTGACACGGCTAGATTAGCTTTAAATCTCAGCTTGACTACACAAATGAAGAAACAACTCAGATGGTCAAAACATAGATACTACACTATGGTAGATAAACCTACCACTCTCTTAGCCAGGAAGCTGACACCCCGCCCCTACATATCAGCTTTACCTAAACTAAAACTGAACAACGGACACTTGACTCAGAACCCGGAGCAGATAGTGAACGAATTTGAAAAGATTTACTCAACTCTTTAGGATAGGCCAGGGAAATTCCCCCAGAGTGCAGCAGATGATTTCTTTAGGGACATCAGCCTACCTTGGCTACGACAGGACCATTCGACCCTTATGGATAAGGAGTTTACAGAGCTCGAGATTAGACAGGCCATCAAAACCCTAAATCCATCCAAAGCACCGGGACCTGATGGATTTTCCAGACTTTACTACAGGAAATTCCAAGAGACCCTGACACCCCACCTATGCTCTCTTTTTAACTCCATCAGACAGGGCACTGACCTTCCAGGACAGGAAAAAGAAGCATTCATGCACATATGAAGATCCTAACCAAGGTTCTGGTAACCAGGCTAAACTCCTTTATAGCACAATACATACATCCAGACCAGGCAGGTTTTATTCCCGGTCGCCAGACATCAGATCAGACAAAGAGGGTTATTGATCTTCTTTCTGCAATACAATCATACTGGGATGGTGGGGGGGGGGGGGGGGGTCAGGAAGGCCATGCTGCTGTCCTTGGATATACACAAGGCTTTTGACGCCTTGTCCTGGGATTACTTATTTTACACCCTGACCGCATTTGGATTTGGGCCGAGATTTTTAGCAATACTCAGGGTACTATACGATTCCCTAACAGCCTCTCTGAAGATTAAAGGCTATTCTTCAGGCACTATCCAAATTCAGTGGGGCACTTGACAGGGTTGTCCACTATCTCCGCTGCTTTTCGTGTTAGCTTTGGAACCACTGGCCTGTAAAATCCGACTCTCGAACGATATAAAAGGGGCGTGGAGCAGGGAACATAAAAGTATTCTATTTGCGAATGACATCTTACTAGCGATCACCTCCCCAGTCACGACCCTCCCAAATCTATACGCAACCTTACGGCCATTTTCACTGATTTCAGGCCTCAAAGTGAATTGTGAGAAGTCACTAGCAATGAATGTCATATTAGGTAAAGGCACACTCACAACCCTACAGCACTCTTATAAATGTGTATGGCATACAGAAGCCAATATTACTCCGTCCATGCATACCCTGTATTCTAGGAATTACCCGGATCTCTTTAAAAAATTAGCAGCAGACATGACAAGGTGGATGCTGCACCCCCCATCGTGGTTCGGCAAACTGCACTCGGTAAAAATGAATATATTACCAAAGGTTCTATACTTATTCCATACGCTACCAGTGTCACTGAAATGCCAGGAAGTCTTAGCTTTTCAAAGGAAAATTTTGGCATTCATCTGGGGAGACAAGAGGCCTAGGGTGAACAGACGCACCCTACTTACCCCATGGGGGAGGGGAGGGTTGGGAGCCCCCGTCCTATTTAAATATTTTTTCGCAGCGCAGTTGGCACAATTATCCAAATTTCACTCAACGCAACTTTACCCTATTTGGATGCAGATGGAAGCGAGCGCATGCCCGGATTGGCCCCTTAAATATTTGCTTTGGCTACAAGAAAAAGACCGACCTCCAATCCTGTGCCCAACACTTTACTTCTCCCTGGCCACCTGGGATAGATTGTCAAAAAACTACCACTTCCAATCCCTACATACTCCATTAGCTCCTATACTAAGGAATGGGAAGTTCACCCCGGGCCTTACCCCTAGAATGTTTGAGTGGTGGACCAACACTGGCCTACTACGAATTGCAGATATGTGTGAGCATAGGGGAATCCTATCCCAAAGAGCCATTATAGAAAAGTACCACATGCCGAACTCTGAATGCTTTTGATATACTCAGATAACACATTTTCTCCGTACCTTGTCACGCAGCTCCAATATTGTAACAAGAACTAGAATGGAACACTTGCGCCAGAATTATGATAAAATCAGGGGACATATTTCTGAAATATATACTATATTGTCAGACTCCACGATTGAGTTAAGGTATATGGAACAATGGGAGACAGACCTCCATGAAACATTGGAGTTGGACAAATGGTACGGCATGGCTCGGGAGTCCTCAAGCTCTCTTATTAATACTTCCATAATAGAAGCAAATTACAAGGTGCTCCTCAGGTGGTACATGGTTCCAACAAGAATTGCAGTCTATGTACCGGGAGCATCTCCTTTATGCTTCCGAGGCTGTGGACAAGAGGGCACAGTGTACCACATGTGGTGGCAATGCCCAAAGGTGCGGAGGTTTTGGATTAGAGTATACAACTTTATATATTCGCTTACACAAGTGAACTTAATTAAATCCCCAAAAGAAGCTCTACTAGGGGGGAATGTGGACTGTGTATCAAGAGCTCAGGGGCGCCTTGTAACCTTCATATTTACAGCAGCAAAGATTACCATCGCCAAGTCGTGGAAATCAGCTAGCTTACCCTTGGCCCAACTTAAACATAAATTATCCTGGATAATGGTAAACGAACGCATGACAGCGATCCACCAGGATAAAATCTAACGCTTTGAAAAAAGACGGGACCCTTTGATGAGATACTTATCTGGGGATCCCAGGGCCATGCTGGACTAGGGAAATCCCCCGAAGAGGGGAACGGCATCATGGGTCCCATATCTGTCAGGGTCATCTCATCTTTTCCTTCTTTATCTCCTTTCCTTTCTCTTTACTTCTTCTACACCTGAGGTTATACAAATCCCACACACCCACATGGGTGGTGAGGATGCTTAAGCCTGTTTAATTATAACATCATTTGTGTGTCAAAACTTAGAGTTGAGCGAACACCTGGATGTTCGGGTTCGGTGGGTTCGGCCGAACTTCAGGAAAAAGTCTGGGTTCGGTACCGAACTTGACCCGAACTTTACCCCGAACCCCATTGAAGTCAATGGGGACCTGAACTTTTCGGCACAAAAATGACTGTAAAAAAGTCCTGGAATGTGCTAGAGGGCTGCAAAAGGAAGTAAAATGATTTTAGAACAATAATCTGTCCCTTACAGCAACAGCAGGAACCTGACCCTATAGAACTAGAAGATGATTTTAGAACAATAATCTGTCCCTCTAAGCAGTAGACTCTACCTAGTCCAGTCAGATCGTTCTGTAATGCAGGATGAGATGTTATTATATCTGCAATCTGTCCCTCACAGTGCTGGCAGCATCCTCTCCCTACACTACCCAGAGAGCATGTGACATGCAGCACTAAGTGACTCCAGCTTATAAAGAGGCTGGGTCACATGATGCACTGGCCAATCATAGCCAAGCCATTAGTAGGCATTGCTGTGATGGCTTCTAAGGGCAAACCAGTAAAACGCTTGTTGATTGGCTGCCCTGCAGCTATTCAACATACGTGATCAAATACCCGAACCCAGAACCCGAACTTTTTTTCAAATGTCTGGTTTCGGGTCCGGGTCATGGGCACCCCAAAGTTCGGTACGGACCCGAACTTTACAGTTCGGGTTCGCTCAGCTCTAGTTATAATGCATTCATTGATGTAAATTTCCTACCTAGCCAAGCAGGCGAATGGCGAGGGAGATCTCTCCCCTCTACCACTTGCTATAATGTTAATTTGATAACCTTTGTACTTTTTACTATGAAAATTCAATAAAAACCATTGAAAAGGAAAGAAGGGGGCCGGGAAGCTGGCTGCCGCGTCCTTAATGACCAATGATTGAAATGCAAACAAAAGAATGTGGCAATAGAAAATGAAGAAAAAAATAAAAACTGTGTGCGGCCCCCTCCAAAATCCATACCGGACCCTTAACTGAGCATGCAGCTCAGGAAAGGGGGTGGGAACGAGTGAACGCCCCTCCCCTTGACCCACACCAGGCCACATGGGGGGGTGGGGGGAGTGCTTTGGGCAGAGCTCCCCCACCCCAGTGTACCTGGGCTGTGCTTGAGGGGGTCTGTGGGTGGGGGGGGCTTATGGATATGGAAGCCCCCTTTACCCCCAGATCCCATCCCCTCCTACCCCTATATGAATGAGTATGGGGTAATTAGTATCCATTCATCAAAAAAGTGAATAAAGACAGTACACAAGTTTTTGGCAATTCCATTATTAAAAAATAAAAAACAATGTCCCCGATGTAGATCAATCGTCGATACAGCACTGCTGGACCTGAAAAAAATTTAAAAAGCCTCCGGCCACGATAAAGCCTCCCATCGCCTGCCTGCTCCTCGGCCTGACATTTCTTAAATAGGTCAGAGGCGGGGTCACCTGATGACGCCAGCGGGTGAACCCACCCCCCTGTGAAGTCATTGGACCAGCATGCACCGGTCAAGGCTGTCACAAGGGGGCGAGGTTGCCGGGTGACTCCACTCCTTACCTGTTTAACCACTTCAATACCAGGCACTTGGAACTCTTCCCGCCCAGACCAATTTTCAGCTTTCAGTGCTGTTGCATTTTGAATGACAATTGAATGACAATTGCACGGTCGTGTGACGCTGCACCCAAACAAAGTTTTTATTATTTTGTTCCCACAAATAAAGCTTTCTTTTGGTGGGATTTGATCACCTCTGCATTTTTTATTTTTTGTGCTATAAATAAAAAAAGACCGAAAAAAATTTGTTCTTAGACTGACAGGCAGTACAGATTGGCACTGATGAGGTGGCACTGATAAGGTTGCACTGATGATGGGGCACATATGCAGCACTCATGACGGGTACTGATGGACACTCATAGGCGGCACTGATAGGCAGATAGGTGGCACTGATGGGCACTTTTAGGTGGCACAGGTGGGCACTGATAGGTAGCACAGGTGGGCACATGTGGTCACTGATAGGTGGCACTGGTGCAAATAGCACTGTTAGGGATGGCACTGGCAGGCATCATACATGGGCACAGTGCCATCCCTACAGTGCACTGTATTGCCCTTACCTGGTGGTCTAGTGGGGGCTCCCTGGTGGTCCTGGGCGGCCTCCATGTTCCCTCCCTGGTGGTCCTGGGCGGCCTCCTCGCGGTGTCTGGGGGAGGAGCTCCCTGGTGGTCCTGGGCAAGCTCCCTGGCGGTCCAGTGGGGTGATCCTGAGGGTGGCTGCGCTGATAAACGTTCAGCGCAGCCCCCCCCCCCCCCC
>BLSH010358896.1:349491-372574 GCA_018402905.1 Glandirana rugosa
CAGCCCCCCCCCCCCCCCGTCAGGAGAGCAGCCGATGGGCTCTCCACTGCTCAGGTCTGCAGACCTGAGCAGAGGAAAAGCCGATAAACGGCTCTTCCTATTTACACTGCGATCAGCCGTGATTGGTCATGGCTGATCACATGGTAAAAGGCTTCCAAGGAAGCCTTTTACCTCGGTCGGTAATGCGGTGGGTCAGACTGACCAACGGCACCACCGATCGCCGCGATGTGCGCCCCCGTGGGCGCGCGATTACAGATTATCCTGAGGACGTCAATAGACGTCCGGTCAGGATAATGAACCAACCGCCCGGATGTCATTTCTCAATACGCCGGGCGGGAAGTGGTTAAGAAATGTCAGATGGGGGGGGGGGGGGCAGGCGGTCAGTGGGGAGTTTTCATGGAGGCCGGAAGTTTTTGTTTTTCTTTTTTCAGGTCCGGCGGTGCAGTGGGTGGTGTGATTGAGGAGGTTTTTTATTTTTTAATAAAGGAATTGTAAACACTCGTGTACGGTCTTTATTCACTTTTTACACTTTTTTGGTGAATGGGGACTTTCCTGTTGCCGGAATTCTTTCGTTTATATTTCAGCTCTCAGTGGGGAAGCTACCAGCTACACAGAATTCAAATTGGTTGATCATTTTTTGACCGATCCCAATTCAAATCCTTCCAAAAATGTGGAATTTGTTAGAAAATTAATAAACAAAATGAAATTAAACAAATCTAAACAAATTCCGAAACAAAATTAGTAACATAACTAATCTATCCTAAAGACATTTTTCCATCCTGTACATGTCTACTCATATCTCACTGCAAGTGGAACAATGTTCATACGACTAAAGCCAATATACCTGCTGTATCTAATGATTGGTAGCCAGGGTCCATGTGATCTAAGTCACCTAGGCTGGAAGTGTGGGGATAAAAGTTTATTTCAGGGCAAATAAAAGCTAATGTTTTATTTAAAATAAGAAGGGTCCTGCTGATATATGTCATGCCTTATCATCTACTTCAATCTGGCAATGTTACATAGAACATGGGACTGTGTCAATAAAGTGGAACTTCACTCTCTCAATCAACATTACCTATTTTTAATCCTTATGCTGCTAGCATTAGTAAATAGATAGGAAAGGATATTATGTTTACTTGTTTAAACTTTTTTTTTTTACATTTCTTCAGTTATATCTTGGTTTCTAGGCTAAGACAAATTAGGACATTCATCACAAGAGTCTTCAGGAGGAGAGGATGGGCTTTCTCAGCTAAAAACACACCCTTCTGCCTCCATGTCTGGGCAGATGGATTCCAGGAAGTAAATGCTACATGAATTACCTGCCCTTAATATGGCTGCAGCTAGTGCTGCTGGCTTCCCTCCTTTTCCTCTGCTGCTGTGAGGGGATGTTTCAGGATGTAAAGCAGGGGAAGGGGCTAGTAAATATGTAATTTAACAGCCCTTCCTTTTCTAAGTGAAAACACTCGCTCACTGTGTCTATGCTTTACTGAAGCATAGTAAACTGTTTATTATGCTTCAGGTTGTGAATGAACAGGAAGCCACTCAGCACATAGCACTTCCCATTCATTTACTGCTGGGGCTGTGGAGCAGTGGTTCTCAACTCCTGTCCTCAGGACCCACTAACAGGCCAGATTTTAAGTATTACCTTGGGGAGATGCAGACTAGAATACTGCAATCACTGAGCAGCAAATGATATCACCTGTGATGTATTTCAGTTATCTTGCAAACCTGGCCTGTTAGCGGGTCCTGGGGACAGGAGTTGAGAACCACTGCTGTAGAGAAAGGCATGTGTGTTTGAGCTATGGGATGCACACCCTAATACAATAGGCTGCACACACCTATGCCTCATACACACAAGATGCTTATTTAACTCTTCTAGAAGCCAGCAGCATTTTGCAGAAAAAAAAATGCCTGGAGCTTGTAAAAGTGCTTTTGCAAACTTTTAGGAGCTTTTACAGGCTTCAAGCTCTTGGGCATTTATTCAATTAATTGGCCAGAATAAATAATTTATTCTGGTCATTTAAATTAATTAATGCTCAAGCACTAATGTCAAACGTTTTTTCTGCCCAAAGTCTGCTGCTCCTGAAGGCACAACTCCCCCTTAACCGCTTCAATAGCGTTTTTCTTTTTCCCTGCCTCTAACAGCCTCAAAAAGCTCCTGCCACTAAACGCTGCTAAAAGCCTGTGTGTGCATGGACACATAGACTAACATGGAGGGGCGTTTACAGGCAAGCAAAAAAAAAAAAACCCATCAGATGTCCCTAGAAGTAGCTGTAAAAATGTCCTATGTGCCTGAGGCCTAATAGGTGTTCCTCGTTCCCATCTCAAAAACTTGGGAGGTACAATATGGAATACTAACAGCAGTATGTGAAATAAAGGGCCAGTGTACAGTTGCAAAAATTCCTACCATCTCTATTGTTAATATGGAGTATTTGATGGGGCTTTGATTGTATATTATTTGACTGGTTTTGTAAAATTTGGATATCGCTCCTTGATTTCTAAATTTGGATTTATCAGAGGGTGGTTCTAAATATAATATTTTATTTGTAACTGAGCCGTGATATTATGATAGATGGGATCCTTGAAAATCATAGGGGTAGACGGTGTTATACAGCAATTTTTGATTATATTCCATTCTTTAGTTATGGCCATGCTAGGACTTAACATCTCCCTATTGAAGATGAAGTAGCTCGATCTGATAAGTCTGGGTGGCATTGGTGCTTTACATCGCACTATAGCCAACTCTGCCTTCTGAAGGGTTATCGGCATAGACGGACATGGGCGTTTTAAACATACAATTGGTTAATTGGACAGTTGGATTGTATAGCGGCACATTAGAGGTGGGTGCGGCTATCTGGCTTACATTATCCAACAACTGTGGAGGAGCGTATACTTAAGTTATGTTGCCAAGCCGTGTAGCCTCCCCCTTGTGACCAAGTCGGAAGTAAAGAAACGCATCAAAGGCGAGGCTACACAGCAACTTGGAACCAGGCCGGATATGTACTCTGACTCACGGAGGTGGAGAGGAATAAGCACATTACGGTAACACACCGGCTAATTGTGTACAAGCGCAATATTAATATTTTAAATGTAAGAGCATTACTTTTTTAAATAAAGAGTTTAATTGGAAGGTTTTACACTACAAGAGGCTCTATTTGATTTATTCCCATATGTGGATGTACCTTTCCATGATGGCTATCTGATGTTGGAGGGCGAGCTCTGCAGTCCGCGGGGATTGCTTGAGTCACCTGCTTTACTGGATATGCTGATTAACATCAAATATCTGGTGAGCCTCTGTCCATAGGGGTGATTTAGAGCACTTAATCACATTGGTGGAGGAAGATTGGGTGTTATACTTCTGATACACTGCTTTCACATTACAGACTATGGACTTTTTCTTTTTTGTGGATTTATATTGATATTATTATTGCTTGTTTTTTTCTGCTAATGCAGGATTTTTAATGTATTCATTGTACATTGGCACTGCTGTGAAAATATTTATTTGGGATTCACTGAATGTTTTTTTTTCACCTTTTTTATATTCTATTTATATTGCCTGTACACCAGTGTGTTGTAGCATATTGCATTGCTGAATAATAATTAAAAAAAAGATTTACAGTACATGCTTAAAATATTGTTAATAATGTAAACTCTTAATGCAGTATGTAATATTTGTCAGTATATTGAGTATCTTCAATAAAGTCTCTTTATATCAATCAGTGGATAAGTAGAGTATTTAATGATCCCCCTATATTTATCCATCTACACTACAGTCTCAGTCGCTGCCAGACTCAAGCTCAAAGCGAATATAGATTGAATGGAAATTGTCTTACTTTTTGTGATCCACGACCCCCCCCCCCCCCCAGCATTAAAAAAAAAAAAAAAACACAAGCAACACATTTGCTACACTAGGGAAGTTGCACTTTGCATGGGTATTTGCCACAGAACTTAGTGAATGAGGTAAAGCTCAGTTGACATCCATTATCCAATCACGTGCAAGAACAAAACCTGTTTTTTTTTTTCTTATTTTCCTCATTGCTCAAGATTGGATATTTTTTATGTAGTGAAACTTCACTACATTCACTAAGCCAGGGCTTGACAAATCCCAAGCGCCAGGTTGCAATGGCTACACTGCAGCAGCAGTCTGGATTTGGTTTCCCTATGTGCCCCCACTCCGCAGGTGCACAGACTAAAGCCTCGTACACACGGGACGACGATCGCACGTACGACCATGTTGAATCGTATGTTGCATAATGTAAATAGCATACTGACATGCACCCGACGGTCGTACATACAACTTGCGGCCGGCCGAACGTGATGACGCGAACGAGTGTATAATGAGGAAGTAGCGTCACCTTTTGGGCTCCTTCATCTAATTTCATGTTAGTTGAAGTGGACTTGGCGCTTGCGTGTTTAGCACAATACAACTTGTACACAACTGCTCCACACGATACAACGGTCGTATGCGAGCTTGTTGACACGACCAAGTTTTCTAGTCTGCACATACAACTCCCACGAACGACCGTCGTATGTTCAACTGTTGAAAGCGTGGCCACAGACGATCGATTCTGCATGCAACGGTCGTGAGTACGGCGTGTTGAACACGATCGTCGTCCCGTGTGTACGAACCATAAGAGGTCAGGTTGGCCAGTAATTTAGGCCTGCTGGAGCAGGATACAGTGCTTGTTTAAGGGAACCGGTGTCCTCCTCTGGTGGGCAGTGCCGCCTATCAGTGCCTCCTCATCAATGCCCATGAGTCATCAGTGCCCATCAGTTATCAGTGCAGCCCATCAATGCAGCCTTATCAGCACACATCAGTGAAGGAGAAAAATTACTAATTTGCAAAATTTTATAACTAAAACATTTTAATTATTTTTTTTATTTACGGTCTTTATTTGTTTGGCACCAGGCGTGAGCAATACTCCTAACTTTTTTAGCTGGCTCCTAGATTCAAAGGAAATTCGTCAAGCCCTGCACTAAGTTTTGGGGCAACCTCTTTGTAAAGTGCAACTTCCCTTGCAAAGTTAATAGCCTATTTGCCTTTAATAAATCAATTCCACTGTGTACATGTCTGTACTTTTTTCTGGTGGTGGGGGGAAGGAATATATCTACTATAGCTACATAAGTATGAGATTGCATTCTGTATTAGAAAGCGCTGTCAATCATGGAAAGAAAATATGTTTAGAATGCATTGCTGTCATGGGTTCTTAGATGCCAAGAATGCAACTTCCACTTTTCTTAAAACTAGAAGACTAATGCCATTGCTGTGAATCACCTATACATAACAGCATTAAATAACAGACAGGATATGGGCCTCCTAATTGTGTCTAAAGTAAAGGGTGTTCAATAAGCCCACATTATGGAATAATGACAATTGTCAATCTGTATGCTTTTTTCTTTAGACACCCTTCGCAATGGATGGTGAGCTGCTAATGACCTGAAAGGGGCCTTACACATGGGGCGGGCTCCAATGCCCGCTCTCTTCTATGGGTGGTTGGATGTACACGGACCTCCTGTCTGTTTACACCCGACTGCCATCCAATCTGAACAGATCCCTATTTGTCTGTTTTTAGCGGACAGGATCGGATTAGATGTTGGCACCGCTGCTCCATTGAGGAGGCTGGAGGATCCAATCGGGTCTGTCTGAAAAACTGACAGGCGGACCTGATCGGTCTGTCTGTGTGAAAAGACCCTTAGTGACCTGTTGGATATTCAGAGCGGTGCTGTCCATGGAAACAAACTGGTTGTGGCTATTACAACAAGGCATTATAGGAAAGCATGCAAAGATAGCGAATCATCAACCTTTACCAGCTTAGGGGAACTTGCACACGGTACTGGTGTATTAACATCAGATATTCCTGGCATAGAAAACACAAGGATTGGCTGCATAGCACATCTATGTGTTTGTGTTATAATACTGACCAGCAATGCAGATTTGTGTGATTTTGTTTTTTACTGATCTATATGCAGCATAAGTTTATGTGCCTGTGCATACAGGCCTATTACAAACACTGGCCTGCATCTAGTAAAAAAAAACTGCTTTAATGCCTAAAAATGGGGCAGTTTTAGGCTTCCGTGTGTGCGAGAGGCCTTATCCTCCAGCATGCTAACTGGCTAGAGTGGCCTGAAAAATATATAAAGCAATCTGTGAGATGATTGTAAATGTGAGGTAGTTTGGAAGTTCAATGTACAGTTTGCAGTATTCATAAAACTTTATTAACAAAGTAAATGCATTTTTAAAGAGGCTCCTTCAATCATTTAAATATGGACACTTAGATGTGAAAAGTCAAAAACTGAAACCAATAAGTGAACTTCTAATGTTATCCAGCAAACACTGCAGCTGTGCTATAATCAGAATACCGGTAATTAGTAGACGAGACTACAAGGAGTATGTCTGAAAATTCCTTCCCCAAGCAGGGTTTTTTTAGATCACCAGATTACTAACAATATAGCAGTGTGGACTGGAGCACTACGGCTATTATTATTATTACTACAGGTTCTTATATAGTGCTGTCAATTTACGCAGCGCTTTACATATGTAGTGTACATTCACATCAGTCCCTGCCCTCAAGGAGCTTACAATCTAAGGTCCCTAACTCACATTCATACATACACATACTAGGGCCAATTTAGATTTACCTACCAGCATGTCTTTGGAGTGTGGGAGAAAACCCACTCAGGCACAGGGAGAACATGCAAACTCCAAGCAGGTAGTGCCGTGGTTGGGATTCCAACCTATGACCCTAGTACTATGCCTGGAATAAAGAGTAAAGTATTAAAGCGATTGTATCACCATAAATTACATTTTTACCTACAGGTAAGCCTATAAGTCTTACCTGTAGGTAAAAAGAATATCTCCTAAACCTGTACGGTTTAGGGCAGGGATATGCAATTAGCAGACCTCCAGATGTTGCAGAACTACAAGCCCCATGAGGCATAGCAAGACTTTGACAGCCACAAGCATGACACCCAGAGGCAGAGGCATGATGGGACTTGTAGTTTTGCAACAGCTGGAGGTCCGCTAATTACTTATCCCTGGTTTAGGGTATATTCTCACTGCAAGCGCCGCTGACGTCAGCAGGCGCATGCGCAGTGATGTCCTGGCGAAGGCCCGGCGCATAGCACCGGACCCTGCTGAAAAGTATGCTGTAAAGACGGGCTCCCACGCATGCACTCACAGCACCGGAACCGCGTACCCGGAAGGATCCACGGAGGGAAGATGGCAGCTTCCTCCTCGGGGACCAGGCGGACCTGCGGGAGCTTCGTTCTGAGGTATTTCATAATGAGCTAGCATGCGGTGCATACTAGCTCATTATGCCTTTGCCTTGCAGGTGTTTTTTTTTTGTAGGGGGACAACCGCTTTAAGCTACAGGTAGGATGCTCTCCCTCTATGTATCGCAAAGTTTAATTTTCAAAATTGACTGGACTGTACCTATAAAGCAAAAATGGTTCATGGGTTATCTCTTGACCATGCCTCCTGTGTCTTTTACATGTGAGCATCCCATTAACATTGACCAAAGTGCAGAACGATAATGAACTTTGCTTGGCATGACATACCTTTGAATATTATATTATATATATATATATATTTTTTTTTAACAGGTAATGAATTTGAATATATTGATTTATTTAAAAATAATGCGCTGTCTCTTAAAGTGTCAAGTGTGAATAAAAAAAGTCAAATTATATGATTTGTTATCTTACAATGTCATATTCACTGCTAATTAAATAATAGAACATGGTGCAAATAATATGTAAAAATTTACATAATAAACATTACCCATAAAGTACAAAAAAATCAATCAGTGAATAAATATAATTACCAAACTATTAATTCATAAACAAACAAATTAAAAATCCAAATAACGTTCATCCAAGTGCAAAGAAACTAAGAGCGTTCAGGGCTTCTACGAACACTGCAAACAAGCAGACTTCCTCCATCTGCATGACTGTTCCCCGAAGCCTCTTCTGTAAGGTGTTCCAGGTCACAGTCACATGAGGACATCAGAAAGCTGGGCCAATAGCATTGCTCCTCAGGCATCAAGTACCCACCCCCTAGGGGCTCGTTGTCAAGATTCCTAGACCTCACAAGGGAATACTTGAAAGAGCCTTCAGAAGCCACCAATGGATGAAGAGGAGGACCCATAACATCACATGACCAGACCAAAGACACCTTCAAAGCAGGATTGTTTTTAAACGTTATCACACTATTGTGGTCCTCTTATCTTTGCCCTAACATAACGCATTGGCGGTATATTCGGGAGCTGGAGCTGAGGACATCTAGTTCAAGGGCAGAGTGGGAGCCAGATATCCACACAAGCGTTCCCAGACCCCCCCCCCAATAGGGGTCCTGGGGCTCTGGTAAGGGCACATCTTGTTTAGTGGAGGATTTTGTCACAAGAATTTTGATGTGGTGGAAGATTGTTCAAGACACTACTAATTGCACCTTTTCCACCGTATCAAAGTGGACTGAATTTTTGGACTATTAATCATTTTGTTACCCATATATACGTTTTTTCACAAATGTCATCTTTGGTGTCCTGTTTTTATTGCTTATTTTCTGCACAGGGTGCACATGTATGGGGGTAAATAACATACTCACCATTTTGGTTATAGACACGAGAGCAAGTATATTTATATGTATATACTGACATTCAGTGGAGAATCCCCACTCTATATCTTGCAGCTGTGTCCTAGATGCCTTTATAAGGGATAGCGCAGTCTTTTATGTATTTTATATTCACATTACCTGTCAGTGGTCATAATTTTATATCTGACATGCCGCACAAAGAAGAGTCGTCTTATGCATAGTGTGTGTGTGTGTGTGTGTGTGTGTGTGTGTGTGTGTGTGTGTGTGTGTGTGTGTATATATATATATATATATATAGTGTGAGATTAGCTAGTGGGGATCATCTTTCCTGAGGGAAAATAGTCAGCGTGCAGGCAACTTTCTTTCAAATCTGGCGGCTTGCCAGGTTTATTGGTAAAAAGGTTTGCAGGTTAAAAACAAACAAAAACAGAAAATAAGTTCTTGCCGTCCGGCTAAACTAAACAGTATAGTTGCCACCCTATATGATGTGGGGCTGGCCCCCGACACACACACACACAACATAAGCCATAAGTCCAAACAGACACAGAGCTCCCTCAGATCCCTCTCTGAGTTTCAGTGAGATCTCTTCCTGACTATTTAAGCCACCTGCTGATGGACTCCAGTGGACCACAAACTCCAGACCGGAACTAGCCCTGCCAATGGTGGCTGGTAAAATCTGGACCAGACACTGTTTAATTCAGTCCAAATTAATAGAGTTGAGCGAACCCGAACTGTAAAGTTCGGGTCCGTATCGAACTTTCGGGTGTCCGTGCGAACCCGAACGTTTGAGAAAAATACTTCATCTGACACACGTTAGAACTGTGATTAAAAAAATAAGCACTTGCCAAGGTGTCACGGATGAACTGTGATGAGAAAACATTAATGAAGGCGCTGCTAGCACTTGAATGAACATTGTTCCTTTTTTGCATGTTTTATATAATTTCCTGGCAGTTGTGGCTAAAATTTTAGTTGGTCTACCTGACCGTGGTTTTGTTTCATCAGAACCCCTCATTTTCCACTTCTTGATTAGAGTTTGAACACTGCTGATTGGCATTCTCAATTCCTTGGATATCTTTTTATATCCATTTCCTGTTTTATATAGTTCAACTACCTTTTCCCACAGATCCTTTGAAAATTATTTTGCTTTCCCCATGACTCTCAATCCAAAAACGTCAGTGCAGTACTGGATGCAAGATGCAAGGGTCTGTCAGGAGTCCAGAAACTCATTGACCTTTTATACGCAGACACTAATTAAAAGCAAACAGATCACAGGTGAGGATGGTTACCTTTAATAGCCATTCAAACCCCTTTGTGTCAACTTGTGTGCATGTTATCAGGCCAACATCACCAGGGTATGTAAACTTTTGATCAGGGTAATTTGGGTGGTTTCTGTTACCATTATGATTTAAAAAGAATAAACACAGTTGATTGATAATAAATGGCTTCAGCCAAACACTAACCATGAGTGAAAGAAATGTTTTTGTGTTATTCATGTTCTCTGAAAAATGGCCAAGAAATCATAAATTCTGCCAGGGAATGTAAACTTATGAGCACAACTGTATCAAAGGTCCCACATCACATCAGAGACCTCCTTATGCATGAGTGCTCCAAATCATAACTGAGTCCTTCCATCACATCAGAGTATCCTCATGACAGAGTATCTCTTTGACTTCAATGTCGACCATCACCACAGAGCCCCCCGCCCCATCAGAGCCCTCACATCCATCTTTGATCCAGGACAAACTGAGTCATGTGCTTGAGGCACCCTGAAGAACCCAAACATCATCATGGTTGAGAAACACTGGTCTAAAGCCTGGTACACATGGGCTGAATATCCGCCGGTATTGGCTGTTTCAACAGAAACCGGCCAACATTCGGCCCGTGCGTATGTCAGCCTGGCCAGCTTCTGTCGAACAGGCATGCTGGAAAGCCAGCATCCGATCAGCGCTGGCAGCCAATGGCTACGAGTGCTGACCAGTGTATTCTGGCTGGGGGACAGTTCCCTGTCATGGATTCCTTAAGCGGGTAGATCATTGTAGACATCAGATAGCCTTCTGGGTTGAATGAAAAAAAAAAAACTGATCATGTGTACCAGGCTTAAGGAATCAATGGCCGAATTGTGGCTGGAAGGACATCTTTTGTTGTCAAACAAGCACTGTTAATAGAGCTCAAGTTTTTAGATTGTGCTTGCCTTGGAGTTGACAACACTCTCTACCAGGTTTCAAGGCCTATGAGGAGCCTGTATCAGCTGCTGGATTATGTGTTTGGGCCTAAGGGTGGCCATAGATTGGCTAATATCTACCACAGAATGAAGAGCTAATATCTTCCACAGAATGAAAAGCATGAGGCATATTTTCCTGTCCTCCCATGATTCTGAGCAGCATCAACGTTCACTGCAATTCTAAGGCAAAGATGAGTGTATCTCTAACCCGTCATTTTTCTATAATTACAAGTTGGAAAAATACTCTGTGTAATAGCAAGCAGTTCCTGTCTCTTGCAGTACTGAACTAGCTAGATAATCATGAGCAATGCTTAAAAAACAGGAGCATATTCTGCTTTTATTGAGCAGCCTAAAGGAAAAAGTTGAGGCTCGAGTGGAGTCTCTATTTTCTGAGCTTGTTCACATCTAAGCATTTTTCAGTGCATTTCAATTTTGCAGAAACACACTACAGTCCATTTAACATGGTTTACTATGGATATGGTTCACATGTGTGCATTTTAAGAAAAGGGCCAGGGACTTTCTGGTTTTTTGTTAAATAGACTTCAATGGATCAAAAGCGTGTATTGAAAAATGCAAAATGCATCCTTAAGCAATAGCTAAGGTGGCAGCTGCTTGGTGGTAGAGTCCCAGGTTCAAATCCTGTTTGGCACAGTTGGCTTTAGGAGGCATATGCGCAAAGCCGTCTGAGTGGGACAGGTCTGCCTAATGCTCCACATCTACCGGGATCCGACAGCCTCGTATCCCAAGTCTCACCTGCCCACAGTGTCTTCAGCGTGCCCAGTACCTTGCCGAGACTCCCTGGAATGGACCGCGGTGATGTATTGTGGCAAGAAAACTAAACTAAACGCAAAAACGATCCAGGAAGCACTGACACGGGCCTCATCTAAGGTGGCGGGGCAGCTATCTTCCCGCTCTGAATAGCCTTACACTCAGAAACAGACCCGGACTCCAGCTACCACACAGAACGGTAAGTTTGATACCAAATTTGGGATGACCTCCATCGCCCTGCAGAGCGCTTTATCCCCGTCTGACCTACTGAGCCAGTTTGAGAGGGTTCTCCATAAGGTCCTGCAAACCACCTCAGATGCCATTACAGACAAACTCACACAGAAGATTTGTGAGGTGGGCTGCCACACTTCTATTTTAGAGCAACGGGTTGACGAGCTAGATGTCATTACCACAAACCATGAGGAAGCATTAGAAACCCTGTGGGAGGAAAATTCATAGCTCCAAGCCCGTCTCAAGGACTTTGAAAATAGGGCCAGGAGATCTAACCTCTGCATCCGAAGGATCCCTGAGGTGGTAGTAGACCTCCACTCCACCATTACGGTTCCCCTTTCAGGAACTCGCCCCATCGATCCCCATTGAATGCCTAGAAATGGACAGGATCCAAATATCCCTGGCCCCTTGTAAAGAAGATGGACCCCCCCAGGGATATAGTCATAAAGCTGCATTACTTCCGCACAAAGGAACAATTAATGGAAGCTGCTCGCAAAAAAGACTCCCTGATATTCCAAGGCCACCACTACCAAGTATTCCAAGACTTCTCCCAGCTGACCCTGACCAAAAGGAAAGCCATGAAACCACACCTGCTCATCCTCCAACACTACCGCATTACAAACTGCTGGAGCTTCCCCTTTGCTATCCGCTTCACTCACAAAGAAACCTCCTATGCGTGCAAATCAGCAGAAGGCCTTACCACCACGCTCCAGGAACTCCACCTGTCAGCACCTGATACCACCCTAGAAGGAACAAAGCAACATCTTGCTGCCCCAAAAAGTTTCAGGACTCCCCTGACCACCAGGCCCATCCCAGTATCCACAAGAGGGGCCACTCCACCTCACCCTCCGCAGAAGACCCAATGGACTGACACATCTCTACTGGATGATATCTTTTTTCATCTGCCTGCCTCCGTATTCCCCACACACACACACACACACACACACACAACAATCCTATGGGCAATGTCACCTAACAGTAACTATACTAAGTTTATGACAAGGGCTCTTTTCCAGATAAACTCACCAATCCTAGTTTAGAAATAGTTGTTGTTTTCCATTGACATAGGATATGGAGTTCTAACACTTTCCGCCGGGCCTCCCGTCCGGGGGAATTGGACCCCTGTTCTGAATGCCCATGGTGCCAAAGTTTTCATTACCTTCCGTTGGGGATACTCTTTTCATTGTTCTTTCCAGCATTTCACTTTGTAACCTCCAGCAGTAAGTTTGGTCGCCATCCTCTTGCAATCAGGGATTTCAAATACATACAGTGGCAGCCAATTGTCTAGCCTGCACCCATAAATTACCTGCAAGATGTTTACAACATGCTCCCAGACAAGAGTTGCTTTGTTCCCTTCCTTGGTTGGTTCAATTTTGGTTTAAAATGCAATATTTAATGTTGAGACTCGTTTTGTTATACAGTTTTTACATATTACGAGCACTTATTGGCTGTCGTAGTTCCAGAGACAGCCCACTGCGCCTACTCTTGTTCCTCGAGTGCCCCACACTGTTTAGGTACTCATTGTAACCCTTTGTATCCATCGGCTGGTGGTTTCCTACCACCCCTTGGATACCCGCTCCTCATAGGAGCCACTCCCTTCTTACTGGATCTAGTGTTTCTCCCTCTCCCCTCCTTTATCCGTGGCTGCACTAACTAGCCTGCTCCGGCCTGATTCTTGACCCAGTCTCTGCTCCTTCTCCCCACCTCTGCCCTCCCTAACCCCCCTTCTCCAAAAAGGAACCCCTAGCCCCTAAAAGCCAGCTGCACTATCCCCTGACACTCATAACCCGTAATGACACCTCTGAATGTCCTGACACTCAATGTGCAGGGCTTCAACTCTCCCTCAAAACACATTAAAAGATTTCCGCTTCTTCGCTGCACTTTCTGCACAGGTGGTCTGCCTACAGGAGACGCATTTCTCCACACATTCCTCACCCAAATATTTTGGTCGTCAATACCCTCAGGTATTCACGGCTTCGGCCTCCACTAAACAAGGCATTTTGATTGCCTTTCACCATACCACACCATTCACTCTCCTGGCGGAGATCAGGGACCCCGAAGTGAGGTATCTTATACTCACCGGCCTTCTGCTAGACAGCAAAATCACCATAGTTTCCTACTCTGCTCCTAACAGAGATCCACAGTCATTTCTCTCCCATTCGTTTTCTTTAGTAGACTCCCATAAACGAAGTACACTCATTGTCTGTAGCGATTCCAATCAAGTATTATACCTGTTTCTAGACAAATCCCCGTCCACAACTACCACCAATCGCCTTTCATACCAACAACTCATAAATCAACATTATTTTGATACCTGGCGAGAACAAAACCCTGCATGAGGACAATACACCCATTACTCCCACCTCCACAAGCCATTTTCCCGCATTGACCATCTCTCTGTGAGCATAGGCATATCCCTGCTTATTCTAGAATCGATAATAGTACCATGCGCCTGGTCAGACCATAATGTGGTCATGACAACTTTTCTTCACTTGCTCCGAGACCTACCCACCGAAATTGGTACATAAACGACGGCTTGCTGGCCAACCCTACCCACCAACAGGAAATAGAAAATGCTATCAAGGACTACCTTACAAACATCGCACATTTAGACACAAATCCCCTGACTTTATGGGAGGCCCACAAAGCGTTCATCAGAGGGGTTTGTATCAGCCAAGTGTCCCGCCAATGCAGAGTGAAGCAGCAGGTTCATCAACGCCTAGAAGAAGCCTTTTACAAGGCCTCGGAAACATTTCAAACCACGGCCTCTCCGTCAACTAAACAATTCTTCAAAAAAAAGCTTGCTTGAAACTTGATCTCTTCTTGACGGACTCGGCGGAAAAGATCCTTTGCAAATCAAAACTTACTCTTTACAAGAAATCAAACAAACCAGATACATTTCTGGCCCTAGCATTTTGCAAAACTGATTACACCCTGAAGCCAGCTAAATTTAACCAAAGATACCTACTCTAGTAACCCACTAAAAATCTTACATGAATTCTGCAGAAAACTCTCTGCCCTTTACAGAGACACCAACACGTTCGACCAAACCCGCTTAGCCACACTTCTGTCATCCATTCACCTTCCCTCCCTCTCCTCTTCTCACCAAGAGGCCTTAGACCGACCCATCACAGCTGAAGAAATTCAATTCACAATAAAAATCACTGAAACCATGTAAACGCCTGGGTCCTGACAGTTTCTTGGCTACTTACTATAAACGCTTTGTTGCCCTTTTGTCCCCACTAATGGTTGAGGCGTTCTCAAAGGCCATTCTTTCCGCTCTGAATCTCTACCTGCACCCATCTCCATGATTCCTAAGCCACATACTGAAGGCACATCCTAGTCCAATTACAGACCGATATCCATACCTAGATATTAAGATACTTGCGAAGATCCTTTCTACCCACCTCAACCCCATTATAGGAACCTTAATTCACAAGGACCAAATGGGGTTTAACCCCTCCAGACAAGTAGGTGACAACATCCGCCATGCTACACTCCTGGCACATGCGGCTTGCACCCGCCGTATCCCTTCTTGCTTACTCCCCCTTGATATATGTAAGGCATTTGATTCGCTATCCTGGTCTTACCTAGACTCCACCCTACGCCGTTGAGGGTTTGGGAATGCATTTCCTAAGATGGATCACCACTCACACCACCAAAAACCTAAAGCATATGTCACTTACTCAGGTTTTCGTTCCGACCCTTTCCCCATTGCAAGGGGAACCCGTCAGGGCTGCCCTCTCTCCCCGCTTATTTTTGCCCTAGCAATCGAACCCGAACATAAATGGTCTGGAATTAGGTGGTCACCAGCATAAACGTTGTATGTTTGCTGATGATGTCTTGATATTCCTCACTTCGCCTCTTATATTAGCACCGAACCTAATAGACACCCTTTCCAAATTAGGACTGGTGTCCGGCCTCATAATAAACACACAAAAATCTAAAGCCTTAAACATCTCCTTGTCGCCCTCCCTACAGACACATTTAAGTGAAAAAAATAGGAAGAGATACATATTAGGGGGGAACGGGGACACCCTACCAAACGCATTGTGTTGGTTGTAAGACCAATAGACAAAAAAATACATATTACAGCACACACATGATACTTACTCCTGCCAGGCTTTTTAAAAGCATCTAAATGTATATAGAAAAAAATGCAAAAATACGGGGGTTTGGTCACATTGAATGGCCATGAAGTGCGTAAGCCCACTGACTGCTGCAAAGTACCCCATTTTAACAGTGGGTTCCTACACTAACCTTAGAGTGAATGATCCTATCTCTTAAACCATGGAAGCAAACACTTCTCTTTATGGGAGACCAGAGGACTCATCCCATGGATCAGGTGGACACTGATTGGGGGTAATTAAGGAAGATGGGGGTTCACCAGCCCAAAAGGTCTGGTCAGGACCTCAACATACAAAAAGATACATATTTGGGGGGGAACACCCTACCAAACGCATGGTGCTGCTTGTAAGACCAATAGACAAAAAAATATATATTACAGTGGGCACGATACTTACTCCTGCCAGGCTGTTTAAAAGCCTCTAAACGTATATAGCAAAAAAACGGGGGTTTGGTCATACTGAATGGCCATGAAGTGCTTAAGCCCACTGACTGCTGCAAAGTAAGGTCTTAGGTTAGTATAGGAACCCACTGTTAAAACAGGGTACTTTGCAGCAGTCAGTGGGCTTAAAGTGGTTGTCAACCTGTGACAACCACTTTAACCTACAGGTAAGCCTAGAATAAGGCTTACCTGTAGGTGCACTGCATATCTCCCAAACCTGCATGGTCCAGGAGATGTGCAGTGTTTTGCATGTGCCGACACCATGTCGGCATATGCGCAGTGAACAGCCTCCGTGCCGTTTCTCCACTGACACTGTGCCGTGACTGGCGGCTCCCGCGCACGTGCGTGGGAGTGCCGTCACGCAACTGCAGCCATTCCCAGCGCTGGAGTCGCGGCCCCGGAAGGAAGAGGGGTAGAAGATGGACGCAGCCTGGAGCGGGGACATCGCTGGACGCCGCAGGCTTCATTTGCAGGTAAGTGGCACATAATGGGCTACTATGCGGTGCATAGTAGCCCATTATGCTTCTACATTACAGGGTTATATTGAGGAAGTAAACCCAATCTGGGTTTACTTCCTCTTTAAGCACTTCATGGCCATTCAGTGTGACCAAATCCCCGTATTTTTGTTACATACGTTTAGATGCTTTTAAACAGCCTGGCAGGAGTAAGTATCATGTGTTTGCTGTAATTTTTTTTTTTTTTTTACATTTAAGTGAAACGCTTCCATTTGCCTGGACAACTAATCATATCTCCTACTTGGGAATTAAGTTTACTGCGCACCCGGCAGAACTCTACGCTGCAAACTACCCTCCTATGCTGACACAACTCACTAACCAAATGACGAATTGGTCTTCCCTACCACTGGCGTGGATGGGCAGAATCGCAGTTCTCAAAATGTCTATCCTCCCCATAATCCTATACCTCTTTAGAGTTCTCCTGATTCAGGTTACCTGTTACTTCCTACGCATCCTGCAACGCAACGCAGGGCCTCCCAATTCATCTGGGGCAAACTCAAACCACGTGTACCAAGATCTACTTTATACACTCCCGCATCTGAGGCGGGCTCAGGGTACCCAATTTTACAGATTATTACTATGCTGCTCAGCTAGCGCAGCTGCCTAAATATCATGCCACCAAACTCCACTATGGGTAGCACTTGAATCGGTCGACTGTGACCCACTCTCCACAGCTAATTTACTATGGCTACCGCCTACGCAACGTTGATCAGTCACCAATACGGTCAGTCACCAAACATAGCCTTTCTATCCGGGATAAGCTAAAAACACGTTTTGGCCTCCAATCTCACCATGAACCCCTTCTCTCTTTCCTCCGAAATCCCACTTTCTACTCGGCTTGGTCCTCTCGTTCCTCCTGCTCCGTTTGGTCAAATGCAGGACTGATACGCACTTATCACTTTTATTCAACTTTAAAGATCACGCCTTTTCCCACACTTCAGGAAACTCAATCTTTCAACCACAGAAACCTTCAGATACCTACAGATTAAACATTTTCTAAACCAAAACGCATCCCCAGATTCAATGACCCCTGGCTTCACCACCTTTGAACAGGCCTGTAAATCTGATCCTCACAGACGTGGACTTATCTCCGTTTTATACGCTCAGCTACTCTTGCACACAGCCTCTTCCCCACCATCCTACACAAACAAATGGGAGAATGACCTTAACCTTAGCGCAGACACAATCGACTGGGTACAAATCTAGCAGGCCACCAACTCTGCATCATTGAACATAGTGGCCATCGAAACCAATTACAAGGCACTCACCAGCAGGGTTGCCAACCGCCAGAAAATTTACTGACAGTTTGTAAAAATCTGTGATTTTTACAACGGTCTATAAATATCAGGGTCTGATAATTTGTCATGCTGTGCTGACTTTAAGTGTAAACCAAGCAACCTACTTGATATGGGTATTGCCAGTGTTTCCATGTTGTGTCTAAATATCAATTGCCTTAGTTTTTAACAGGAGTTCTGTTATTTTTCAGGTTGCCAGTAAAAAATGTGCTCAGCCAGTAAATTTCCCATGTTTTGCCAGTAAAAAACACTGCGGGAGGTTGGCAACACTGCTCACCAGGTGGTATCTGGTCCCTGCCAGGATTTCCAAATTCCTCCCCCAACATCCCTCACACTGCTTCCGCAGCTGCAATGCTCCAGGTACACATGTACACATCTGGTGGGAATGCCCTACAGCCCGCCGGAAGTGTTCAGGATCCTCTCCACCATGTTTAATACTACCTTATCACCACACCTGACTAGCACTCCTGAATAGCAAACCACAGGCTATAACACACCGTCAGTTCAAACTCATGCTCTTTGTCACCACGGCTGCAAAACAAACAATAGCGAAATCATGGAAATCCACCTCGCTATGTGCTCTATCAGTTAAACAGAGTAACGCAGGCAATGATCCATGCCAAAACCGAAGCAGTCCATCTCGACTAAGTGTCCAAATTTGATAAACTTTGGTAGCCTTGGATCTTACGAATCGTTATTACTCTGAGGATGCATAGCACCCACTACATCAGTTACAACCTATCGCTCCTAACTCTCTGGGTCACTGATCCTCTCTGGAGACCCCCCTTCCCCTCGGTTATCCCCTTACCCTCCAAATTTTCTTCATCTCTTTTTCTTCTACCCATCCGGCCCACTCCTAGTTCCCACTCCTCACCCTCTTTATGGCCTTAAAGGTCACTTGACCTAAGTTACATGATAACACAGATACCACAGAAACCCTGTTTAGTGCCCTCCTTACTATAGGGACACCTGAGATAGACTGGTTCCATGATCCCGGGGAGAAAATTAATTTATTAACCTTAAAGCAAGCTAGTATGCACCGCATACTAGCTCATTATGAAATACCTCAGAATGAAGATCCAACAGGGTTCCTCGGTCCCCGCAGAGGGAGCTGACATTTTCTGGGCTCCGGCACCGTGAGTGGCGCACATGCGTGCCGGAGCTAGTCTTTCCAGCAAGGTCCGGGGCTATACACCGGGACATCACTGCGCATGTGCCGTGACATCAGTGGCTGCATGCAGGGCGAATAGATATTCATTTTACCTATAGGTAAGCCTTATATGATATTTAAGGGGGATACAACCGCTTTAAATATCCCACACCAAGCACCATTTCTATCTCATTATTTACTTTGTCCCTTTTATACTAGACGTTCTATGAAGTTAAACTACAATGTTCATTAGACTTCGTTTGCAGGTTATGATCGCCGCAGTCTGAGGCATACTTCGTAAGATGTAAGTTACACTCCTGAACTATTCTATAAACAGCCATATAATAGTTCAAAATTTGAGAAGCATTGTTTTCTGTGCTTGTATCCATCTTCTTATTACAACTGTTATTGGAATTGAACTTGCACTGTACTCTAACATCTAATAAATATATTTGAACAAGAAAAACGCAAAATGCACCTGCAATATGCAAACTGCATAGGCATGAATCAGGCCTTCCACTGATTTTTGCCAGCTGAGTTTGCACAAAAAGCACGCTTGCCTTTTCTCTCCAGCGGCACACACAGGAAAGTGCAAAACATGGGAAGGATTTATGCATCTGCACAGTGTAAAGAGACGGAGGGCAGGAGAGGAGCACATATGAAAATATTCGCTGGGAACTGAACATAATGAGAGTGCATTTTGGCATTTTTGCCTTGTTTGGTGCTAGAGGTCCTTGCACTGCCTACAGGAGGAAACTGTACAAAATAATTAGATATCTAAAGGTGTGTCCAAAGGCCACTTGATTAAGGATACCCTCTTTAAAGAAGTCAGATTCCAGCCTGTCTTCTACCTTCTGGCCATTGGTATAGTTGTACACATGGGGTGTGCCTGGTCAAGCCCTAATCACTCCCTGCAGCGCAAATTCCCCTGCTGCCCGGCCCCCATTCCCGTAGCCAGCTTTCCTCCTCTTCTGACAGCTGCTGTGGGGGGGATTGTTTCCAAACGGAGAGCAGGGGAACGGGATAGTAAATGTGTCATTTACAGAACCATTCCTTTTCTGAATGAACACAGTTAGTAATCTGTACTGCTCAGCACAGAGCATTTCCCATTCATTCACAGCTAAGTACAGCTGAGGCTGTAGAGAAAAGGACTGGGGAATCTCAGTCCCTTTTCTTTGTCTAAAATGTGAGACATCAGGGGTTTGTTTGGACCCCCCATATTTCACCCTTCAACGGGGCTCCTAAAAAAAAAATTTTTTTTAAATTACAAAATTAAACTAAAAAAAAAAACTACTGACATCAATTACTGACACGGTCTCACCATTTTGTTTTAAATAAATAAATATATATATATATATATATATATATATATATACACATATACATACATACATACACACACACACACACACTACTCACTTTTGTTGCCAGCGGTTTAGACATTAATGGCTGTGTGTTGAGTTATTTTGAGGGGACAGCAAATTTACACTGTTATACAAGCTGTACACTCACTACTTTACATTGTAGCAACGTGTCATTTCTTCAGTGTTGTCACATAAAAAGATATAATAAAATATTTACAAAAACGTGAGGGGTGTACTCACTTTTGTGAGATACTGTATATATATTAGGCCTACCAATTTATATCAGATCCCCCCTTAAATAATGGTTCCCCTTTACTTTGGAGTCCACAGAGCCCCCCGTTACAGTAAGTGGAAATTCTGCAGAATCTAAGGGGGGTCTGTGTGGACTCTGATGCAAGGGGCGGATCTGTGCAGACTGATGCAAGGGGCGGATCTGTGCAGACTCTGATGTAAGGGAGCAGGGGGTGGGAGGAGCTGGAGATCTGCACAGTGTGCAGAGAGTAAAAGGGGGCACTGTGATTAGAGAAAAGTGCAGAGAAAAGGGGGGGGGCATGATTGCAGGGGACACTGTGTGGAGGACCGACACCAGCCCCCCCGCAAATGCCTACCGACACACACCCCCGACTCCCTGGAAAAATTGGCTGCTCAGTCCAAAATGCCCAGGCCCATTTTTTGTCCCAGTCTCGGCCTGATATATATAGACACACACACATATATACACACACAAGGGTTTGAGAAATAGGCTGCACACCTATGGTCACTACTGGTCACTGATGCTAACCATCATTCTAAAGTTGATTATACACTAGGAGATTTGCAAACTAACGTTCATGCAAACATTAAATAAAAATATTTATTTGTACATTGGGTGACTTGATTGTTGTTAGAAAGTACTCCAAAATTTAAATTTACTATAATATTTGATTTTGGAATGAATATAATTTCTTCCAAAATTTTTTCTTCCTGCGCCTTTGAATTTTCTTGTCACTGCGTTTGAAAACAAATGTTGATTTTAACCCACTATTGATTAGAAAATGTAATGAACGTTCCTGAAATGAAAGTTCTCGAAGTTCCTTAAGCATATGGCCAGCTTAGGACAGGTATATTAAAGTGGGCGTAAACTCCCATGGTTGATATTTACCTATAGGTAAGCCTATAAGGCTTAGCTATAGGTACAGTAAATATCTCCTTAACGTGCACTGCTTAAGAGATATTTATTTGAGAATGGGCCGGTGACGTTACGGCCATGCCTGTGCCAGAGCGTGAATAGTGGCTGTCACGCGCATGCGCAGGAGTGACATCATTGCGGCGTGGCCAATCAGCCATCCGGAGGACGCGCTGCTGGAGGGCTTCGTTTTAACCACTTCAATACCGGACACTTATATCCCCTTCCTGCCCAGACCAATTTTCAGCTTTCAGTGCTCTCACACTTTGAATGCCAATTACTCAGTCATGCAACACTGTACCCAAGCAAAATTTTTATAATTTTTTTTCAAACAAATCGAGCTTTCTTTTGGTGGCATTTAATCACCTCTGTTTTTTTTATTTTTTGCGACATAAGTGTAAAAAGAGTGAAAATTTTGGAAAAAACAAAAATGCTTTTTTTTTTAGTTTCTATAATAAAATTTTGCAAATAAGTCAATTTTGTTAATAAATTTGGGCCAAAATTTATACTGCTACATATCTTTGGTAAAAATAACCCAAATAACTGTATATTATTTGGTCTGTGTGAAGGTTATAGAGTCTACAAGCTATGGTGGCAGTCATTGAAAATTGATCACACCTGATGTCACGTACCTGGTGGATGAGTCTGACTTATGCAGTAGGTAACCTCCCTTACTACCCTGACTCGGGAACCCCTGGTAGAGTAGACAGGTGGCTCGAGAGTGCAGGATGGCACGAGGGTCGGACTGGGTCACTGGTGCTGGTAGAAGTCCGCTGGAGCACTGGTGCACTTGAAGAAGGGTCGTACAGGCTGGGTCGTGAAACAAGCTGGCAGTGCGGTACAAGAGGAGCAGGCAGATGGATGGTCGGGTTCAAGCAGGGTCGTCAACAGGCAGACAGGCAAGGTACAGAAGGGCTAGGCAAGAGAGTGGTCGTAGGCAGTCCAAAGGTCGGTGCAGGCAGAAATCAGCAAAGTCAGGCAATCCGGGTCACAGGAACAGAGGAATTGATACAGGTCGCTCAGGAATACACACTATACGCTGTAGATCAGACAGCATTTGCTGCAGGAAGCAGGAAGTTTAAATAGAGCTGCTCATCCCGGAAATATAGGAAATCACAACCAAATGCAATTAACCCTTAAGCACAGTCTTCTAACATTGCCCCCCCCCCCCCAGGGGCAGCCTCGGGATGCCCAGCCGGGCCTTCAGATCCGGATGG
>BLSH010358896.1:378706-389171 GCA_018402905.1 Glandirana rugosa
GTGTGTGTGTGTGTGTGTGTGTGTGTGTGTGTGTGTGTGTGTGTGTGTGTGTGTGTGTGTGTGTGTGTGTAATATGTATGTAGTAGATGTACATATATGTATATATGTCCCGTCCCCCTGTACCGATTACACAACCCCCCCCAGACTTGCTCCGTCCTCCTTCAGATATTAGAAGGAGGAAGGGGCCCTAAGGGAGAAGTGAGGAGGTTAAGAGGTGGAGACTCGACCACTTAGCCCCTCCCACTTAAGACTGGGTCTAGTGGTCACTTCACGTCTCTAGTGTCGAAGTATTTGACCGGTAAAGACACAGTCACTTACTCAGTGTGTGTGTGTGTGTGTGTGTGTGTGTGTGTGTGTGTGTGTGTGTGTGTGTGTGTGTGTGTGTGTGTGTGTGTGTTTATATATACATATATAGTGTAGGGGGGGCTAATTATGTTAACTATTTGGGCAGTCTCCTCCGAGAATGTCTGTTACTGTCATATAGAATATAATTTATCACTGCTTAACCACTTGCCGACCGTCAACCACAGGTTGACGGCGACAAGATGGCCCTCCTGGGCAAACCGCTGTCATATGACGGCGGTTGCCAGATCGCGCACTGTGAGCGCACGTGTGCCGCCGGAGGCGCGCTCGCACGCTCACTGTGTCCGGGGGGGGGGGCCAGGGAGCGTGTGCGGCGGACTCTATCTCCGCCGGCCACCCGCGATGCCCCCCAGGAGTGAAAGAACGGAGGTCCGTGTAAGTAAACACGGATCTCTGTTCTGTTAGAGGGGGAAGGGAGTGATCACAGCCTTCCTCTACATGGAAGCTGTGATCACTCCCCTCCCCCTGCCACTCAAACACTAAGACCGTTAGAACACGCCCAGGGAACACAGTTAACCCTTAGAGCGCCCCCTGCAGGTTAACCCCTTCACTGCCAATGACATTTACACAGTAATCAGTGCATTTTTATAGCACTGATCGCTGTATAAATGCCAATGGACCCAAAAAAGTGTCAAAATGTTCCGACATGTCCGTTGCAATATCGCAGTACCCCTAAAAATCGCAGATCGCCGCCATTACTAGTAAAAAATGAAAAAAAAATAAAAACCCCAGAAATGAATTCTCATCATCCGTAAACGCGGCAACTTTTGCGCAATCCAATAAACGCTGATTCCCTATTTTTTTCTCACAGATATGAGGAAGAATATAAATCGGCCAAAACCGATGAAAAAAAATGTTTTTATATTTTTTTTTTTTGGATTTGTATTTTAGCAAAAAAGTAAGAAATTTGGGTTTTTTTGCAAAATTGTCGCACTTCTTTTGTTTATAGCGGCGATCAGAAATGACGCAGCGGTGATCAAATACCACCAAAAGAAAGCTCTATTTGTGGGAAAAAAAGGACGCAAATTTAATTTGGGTACAACGTCGCACGATGCGCAATTGTCAGTTAAAGCAACGCAGTGCCGAATCGCAAAAAGGGCTCTGGTCAGGAAAGGGGCAAATCCTTCCGGGGCTGAAGTGGCTAATAAACCAACAAATCTGAGTTTCTGTGAATTTCTGGTGCCATAATCTCGTTATGTCTCACGAGATGAAGGCGTTCGAGTGTTTGAAGCGTTTGTAGATCACTTCACAAACTGTGAAGGGATCTACACCGCTTAATAAACAGGCACACAGGGGAGAACGATCTCCTCTGTGAATGCCGGAGAACTGTGCAGTGGATTTTTTACACTGCTTTATAAACGGACACCAAAGTGTCTTCTTTTTTTCAGAAGACTTAGGTGTCTTCACTGTCAGAAGAACAGATACTGATTGCTTATCTTTTACTGCATTTATGTTTGTAAAAAGGGTGGCAACCTCAGTTCCTTCGTTTTTATATACCAACCCTCTGTTTTGTGAACTTTAGCCCGAATGGCTAACAGCAGACCGGTTTCTTCATAGCGTATAACACAATGTCACTCCCAACTGAAGCAAAAACCTGTGACTCGCCAGCTTGATAATTGCTGCACCTACTCCCATGTTATCAACAGTCAAGTCTGATGTATGACTACATGGATATAACCCGGTACACAGTAGATCTGAATCACTTTACTTGGCAATAAAAAGAATAATGTCACATGCTCCTAGGCTCTGAAAAGCAAACACAGCTGCCTAACTGCATGTGTTTATTTATTAGACGTATTGATTCTTTATGTGTCCATTTGGGAGATACGTTTGACACGATCCCATAGACAGCCATTCTTAATTAGTATTTGTGTGCACTTTTTTTTTAGCAGCAAATACTTAAAAATGGCTTAATTCTTTTGGTTCACCACAATAAATGTGATATGACTTTGCCTTCACACGAATCCTAATGATTTAGAACCATAAATTAAAGCCTTATTTCACCTTTCTTTTGACTTTAAATAGAAAATAGTTCATTTTGGCCAACTTTGCGCAAAATAATTACAGTGAGGGAAAAAGGTGTTTGATCCCCTGCTGATTTTGTACGTTTGCCCACTGACAAATAAATGATCAGTCTATCATTTTAATGGTGGCTTATTTTAACAGTGAGAGACAGAATAACAAATATCTAGAAAAATGCATTTCAAAAAAGTTATACATGGATTTACATTTTAATGCGTGAAATAAGTTTTCGATCCCTTATCAATCAGCAAGATTTCTGGCTCCCAGGTGTCTTCAATACAGGTAACAAGCTGAAATTAGGAGCACTCTCAAAGAGATTGCTCCTAATCTCAGCTTGTTACCCGTATAATAGAAACCTGCCCACAGAAGCAATCAATCAGATTCCAATCTCTCCACCATGGCCAAGACTAAAGAGATGTCTAAGAATGTCAGGAACAAGAATGTAGACCTACACAAGGCTGGAATGGGGCTACAAGACCATCACCAAGCAGCTTGGTGAGAGGTGACAACAGTTGGTGTGATTATTCACAAATGGAAGAAACACAAAACTGTCAATCTTCCTCCGTCTGGGGCTCCATGCGAGATCTCATCTCGTGGACTTTCAATGATCATGAGAATGGTGAGGAATCAGCTCAGAACTACACGGCAGAATCTGTCAATGATCTCAAGGCAGCTGGGACCATAGTCACCAAAAAAAACAATTGGTAACACACTACACAGTGAAAGACTGAACTCCTGCAGCGCCTGCAAGGTCCCCCTGCCCAAGAAAGCACATTTACAGGCCCATCTGAAGTTTGCTAATGAACATCTGAATGATTCAGCGGAGAACTGGGTGAAAGTGTGGTGTGTGGCCAGATGAGACCAAAATCAAGCTCTTTGGCATCAACTCAACTCGCCATGTTTGGAGGATGAATGCTCCCTATGACCCCAAGAACACCATCCCCGCCACAAAACATGGAGGTGGAAACATTATGCTTTGGGGGCGTTTTCCTTCTTAGGGAACAGGGCAACTTCACCGCATCAAAGGGATGATGGATGGGGCCATGTACCATCAAATCGTGGATGAGAACCTTCTTCCCTCAGCCGGGGCATTGAAAATGGGTCATGGGTGGGTATTCCAGCATGACAATGACCCAAAACACACAGCCAAGGCAACATAGGAGTGACTCAAGAAGAAGCACATTAAGGTCCTGGCCTAGCCAGTCTCCAGACCTTAATCCCATAGAAAGTATGTGGAGGGAGCTGAAGCTTCGAGTTACCAAATGTCAGCCTCAAAACCTTAATGACTTGGAGAGGATCTGCAAAGAAGAGTAGGACAAAATCCCTTCTGAGAGTTGTGCAAACCTGGTGGCCAACTACAAGAAACATCTGACCTCTGTGATTGCCAACAAGGGTTTTGCCAGCAAGTACTAAGTCATGTTTTGTGAAGGGGTCAAATACTTAATAAACCTACTATTACAATTATAGACTGATCATTTCTTTGTCAGTGGGCAAATGTACAAAGTCAGCAGGGGATACTTTTTTTCCCTCACTGTATGTACAGTCAAAGGAAAGGCGGAGTTAGGCTTTAATGACTATGTGTTGTGTAAATTATTATATTGCCCATCAGGACAGGATGCAGCATCTATAGACCACTGGTCAGCCACTTGCAATGAATTTCTGTTACTTTTTTTCTTACCGCTCAAAACTACCCAATTCAGTGCTAAGTTGTGAAAGCTGGCCATGTAAGTTAACAAAACTAATTGTACAGGCTCTTAAAGTGATTGAAAAGTCTCTTTTTATAAATAAAAAAAAATAACATATGTTATTACTTACCTCCTCTGTGCAGTTGGTTTTTCACAGAGCAGCCCAGATCCTCCTCTTCTCAGGTCCATCTTTGCTGCTCCTGGCCCCTCCCTCCTATCGAGTGCCCCCTCAGCCAGCAGCTTTCTATGGGGGGCATCCGAGTCGAGTCAGAGCTCCATGTATCCATTCAGACACGGAGCCCCAACCCAGTCTCACCCCCCCCCCCCGATTGGCTGACTGACTTTGATTGACAGCCGTGGGAGCCAATGGCACCGCTGCTGCGGCTTAGACACTCGTGGACATCGCTAGAGAGAGAAGAGGCTCAGGTAAGTCATTAGGGGGTGCTGGGGAGGCTACTACACACAGAAGGTTTTGTTTTATCTTAATGCATAGAATGCATTAAGATAAAAAAAACTTCTGCCTTTTAACCACTTCAGCCCCGGAAGGATTTCACTCGTTAGGCTCAGAGCACTTTTTGCGATTCTGCACTGCATCGCTTTAACTGACAATTGCACGGTCGTGCAACGTTGTACCCAAACGAAATTTGTGTCCTTTTTTCCCCACAAATAGAGCTTTCTTTGGGTAGTATTTGATCACCTCTGAGTCATTTCTGATCGCCACTACAAACAAAAAAAAGAGCGACAATTTTGCAAAAAAAAAAAAAAAACAGTTTTTCTTACTTTTTGCTAAAATACAAATCCCAAAAAAATATATATATATAAAAAAACATTTTTTTTCACCGGTTTTGGCCGATTTATAGGCTTGGTAAAAAAAAAAAAAACGCAATCGGCGTTTATTGATTGGTTTGCGCAAAAGTTGCCGCGTTTACGGATGATGAGAATTAATTTCTGGGGTTTTTATTTTGTTTTTAATTTTTTTACTAGTAATGGCGGCGATCTGCAATTTTTAGCGGTACTGCGATATTGCGGCGGCCATGTCGGACCATTTTGACACTTTTTTGGGACCATTGGCATTTATACAGCGATGAGTGCTATAAAAATGCACTAATTACTGTGTAAATGCCATTGGCAGTGAAGGGGTTAACCTGCAGGTGGAAATCTAGGGGTTAACTGTGTTCCCTAGGCGTGTTCTAACTGTGGGGGCTGGGCTACTTTGGGCATAAGAGGTCTAGCTGATCCCAGTGACAGGGATCAGTAGATCTCCTATGCCCGCACTGACAGAGCGGGGAACCGCCGTGTTTACATTGGCGGTTCCCCGCTCTTTGGCTCTGGCAGCTCATTGCTGCTCGCCGGCGGACATTGGGTCCGCCCGAGCCGCGGGCACACTCCTCCGGGTACGGCGGGCGCGCGCCCCCTAGCTACCACTCCGCAAATCGCCATTTATTTACGGTGATTCGCGGGACGCATCCTCCATAAATATACGTTAGGCAGTGTGGAAGTGGTTAAAGCAATAGTAAACTTTTTTTTTTTTTTTAAATAAAGTTTCCCCCTGCAAGGCAATATCATAATGTGGTAGTATGCATTGCATACTGAACACATTATGAAATACTTACCTGAAAACGAAGCCCTCCAGCAGTGCGCTGTTAACGCTGCAGAGGCTTCCATCTGCACCAGGTCTTCCTTCTGGGTTTGCAAGCTGCAGCCGCAATGACATCACTTGGCCGTGACACACAGCTCTGAAGGAACGGCATATGGGTATATTGTTCCTTCAGAGCGCATGTGCCAGGGACGTCACCAGCTGCTGCTTACTAGAATATCTACTAAACGGTGCACATTTAGCAGATATTAATTTTACCTACAGGTAAGCTTTATTATAAGCTTACATATAGGAATAAATAAAATACCAGCATTTACTACCATTTTGAAGCTGAACTCCAGGTAAACAGCAAAATACACAGATAAAATATATACGGGGAATCAAAGGATTTGTATTTTTGTCTCTACATATATCTACTATAAATCCTGAGATTTATACAGCACATCCTTGTCTGGCAGGTAAGAAGGTCTGCTGCAGTTCAGTAACACGGGTCTTATCCCTTCCCCAGCCTATGACTGAACAGTGAAAGGAGAAGCAGCAGACTGTTGAGCCCATCTCTCTTTCCCTCTGCTCTCTCCTCCTTTTAAATGTACTGATATATTATTAAATGAGAGCTGCATGATTTATCCGTCTTTTACATCTACCTGGAATTTAACTTTAGGGCATGTTAACACTAGCTGTGTGCGAAAATGTCTTTTTAGCGTAAGGGGAGGTGTCCGTTTTGCTGAGTGGTGTGATGTGCTGTTTCATTATTATTATGCAGGATTTATATAGTGCCAACAGTTTGCGCAGCGCTTTACAATAAAGAAGGGACTCAGTACAATTACAATACAGTTCAATACAGAAGGAATAGTAGGGCCCTGTTCGTGGAGCTTACAATCTAAAGGGAGGGGAGGTGGTACAAAAGGTAATGGCTGCAGGGGATGATCTGATGGAGGGGACTCAAGCACAGGTCTCAGGTGGAGGTGGGGTAGGCTTCCTTGAATAAGTGAGTTTTCAAGGATCGCCTAAAGGCGGACAGGGTGGGGGCTGTCAGGACATTCTGGGGCGGGGAGTTCCAGAAGATGGGAGAGGCTCTGGAGAAGTCCTGTAGGCGAGCATGGGAGGAGGTAACAAGGGAGCTAGAGAGCAGGAGGTCCTGGGAGGACAGAGAGGACGACTAGGGACCTAGTATCTGCAGATTGGTGATGTAGGTGGGGGGCGATGTTGTGGATGGCCTCGTATGTTGTGGTTAGTATTTTGAATTTTATACGGAGGTAGGGGAAGCCAGTGAAGCGATTGGCAGAGCGGGGCATAAACTGTGTTTTTTTGGTATCACTTCACACTGTCACAGCTAAATCATTCTATATTATGCTACAGCCTAGAGAAGCCTAGGGGGCCTAAACTGTTTAAACATGGCCCAGATGAAACGGAGGTTCACCTGTCATCTTAAAGTGTTACTAAACCCACAACAGTAAAATCAGTTTATATATGCAGTAAAGCATGCTTGTTATACTCACTGTGGAACCTAAGGTGTTAATCCTGCGCATTGTGTAAAAAAGCTGTTTGATCCTGTCCTCTCTGATCCTTCCCTTTCTTCTACTGTACCCAATCCATCTCCTGATAAAACAGTTTTGGGGGCACTCTGCACATGCTCAGTTTGGCGTGTAATACTAGAGAGTTTTTTTTTCTTGGGAGGGTGCATGTGATCTGCACAGGGCCAATCAGCACTGTCCAGACAGAAAGTCTGGGGTTCTGCAGCCTCGGGAGAATCAGAGGAGAATGAAAACTCCTCCTACAAGCTTTAACCAGTTCTTGGCTGGACACTGATAGAAGTCAAGATATAGTGAATGCAGGGTTCTGGGTTTAGTAGCACTAACTACTAGGTTCCCCCCTGTTCTCTGATGTCTCCATTTTATCCCCAGTGGGGAATCAATAGGGTCACAGTGCAACCTCGAGCCAAGCACTTGGCTCGCAGGTGCAATAAGGCCCGTAATGTAAAATCAGTTTGGCAATTTAAAAAAGTGAAAAATAAAACAAAAAAATAACACACAAACAGGTGTGAGAAGGTGTTAGTAGCACCTGCTGTACACCTTTCAGCAGCTGCTCCACTGATAAGGCAGTACAGCCAGCTCTCCTGAATCGGGCCCAGGCCCTATAAGTTCAAAAGGGGGGCCCGGGATCGATGGTTGTACTGCCTAATTCCCCAATCTTGTGCCTCCCCTGCAGCTCTGCCAGCTTTTCCTTTTTCTTCCCCAGCTGCACCGCAGGGGGATTGGTATCTGGGTCCCCACCCCCTGCTGTCCGGCTCTTCCTGTGTGCCCCACTCCCCTGCAGCATTGCCAGCTTAACTCCTCTACTATCCTGGCAGCAGCTGCTGAAAGCAAGCATGGGGAGGTTTCAGGATGGAGAGCTTGTGAGGTAAATATGTCCTATTTACCAGCCCCTTGCTTTCCTGAATGAACATAGTGAGTGATTGGCACCAATCACTCACTGTGTCCATTCATCACTGAAGCATTGTAAATTGAGTTTACTATGCTTCAGTTTGTGAATGAACAGGGAGCTGCACTTGACAGTGAATGAATGGGAAACATTCTCAGGCTGAGGCTACAGAGAAAGACTAGGGAATATCTGTCCTTTGTCTCAAAAGTAAGACATGAAACGTTTGTTTAGATCCTTGATGTTTCACCAAAGCCCCCCCTCCCCCCCCCCCAACAAGACCGTTAAAAGAATGTGGAAAGGAGGGGGGCCCTGTAAGATCGGCTATATGGGGCCCTGTGAATTCTACCAGCAGCCCTGACTCCACCTCCCTCTCAAAAGTGGTCCGTTACAGACTGCTTTTCAGAGGATGGTAAGGACTGCCTCCTGTCTGAAAGAGACCTAAAAAACAATCTTCCAATTAGTATTACATATTCCACCAAACTCAAAAGACTGCGGGCAGCAGAGAAGCAATGCTCCACATTATCAAGCATGCTACATTGATCTGAACCCAGGATTCACTTGAATAAGCTCTGATGAAACAGTGCCACCTACTGGTAACATTGAACTACTACTTTGCTTACAAGAAAGTGCCAGAGAAAATTGAGTACTGTCCGTGATACTTTTTTTATTTGCACTAACATACAATTTTTCAGGACAAGCTTTCGGGGTATCTCCCCTTCTGTTGAAGAAGGGGAGATACCCCGAAAGCTTGTCCTGAAAAATTGTATGTTAGTGCAAATAAAAAAAGTATCACGGACAGTACTCAATTTTCTCTGGCGCTATTGCACTAATACGGCTACAATCACCTCTTACAAGAAAGTGAATCTCTTTCGTAACGTTTAAACATAACAAAACACATTTAAAAAGCATAGTACCAAATCTACACATTTTCATCATAGGCTATGTGACCTGTCAGGTTCACCAGCAGGTAGACTGGAATCACAAAACAAAACAGAGGGCGCACAGGCCTAGTGCATTATCCTCAAAATGTCTTTAATAAGTAAAAAGGTAAGTATTATACTCACAAATTGACGCTTGCGCCACAGCTTTAGGTCCACGATACAACATATCACATAATGGATCACGTTTCCAGCAGTACAGCAGACTGATGCGTTTCGAGGGCTTGGCTCTTCCTCCGAGCCAAAAAAAAAGCTAGCAAGGTCTTCCTTTTGACACAGGTCTAAGGAGCCTGCAGTCTTCTCAAGGCTACCATGAAAAAGGTATGGGTTTTGCTTGTAAAGCTCTTTGGCCATAGCCCTGCAGCCTGCCCTACTGGCTATAAATGAAATGCAAGCAGATAACCATAATAAAAGAGTCTATAAGTAAATCTGGCCATACTGTACTCCATTTTTTTCATAAAGCTAGCTGGTTGAATGAAAAAAACTGAGCCAATGTCCTCATCCACACATTCGAGGTGGATGGGGAAATCCTTCCCACTGTGTCTTTGTAATCTGGCAGCGGGCCTCTCCAGCCATCAGAATAAATTGATCAGCGCTGCAGCCCACTGAATGTGCTGCTTGAGTGAGGATTTTTCAACAGGCTTGTTCATGAAAAGTCGATTGATATATTGAGTTCTCATGAACAGGGTCAGCGATTCGTGGATCGAAATGCATCCTGTTTCTGCTGCCTACGCAGGGGAGACTTTTACAGGTAAAAATCATGGATAAAATACATGAAATGCACATATGCAATCAATATAAGTACCTGTAATAAAATAATAAATAAATGTGAGTTAGGGACCTTAGATTGTAAGGGACTGATTTGAATGTATAATAAATATGTAAAGAGCTGTGTACATTGACTGTGCTATATAAGTACCTCTAGTAAATAAATAAAATGAATGATCTGCCATCAGGGACTGTTTAAAGCCCAACTCCAGGAATCAGTCAAAATCTACCGTAAGCCTAGGTTCACATCCGTGCAATCTCAGACATCGCATGTGATTCACACCCGCACTAGAATCGGATCGCATGGGTGTTCTCGCCTATGCGATCCGATTTCTTGTGAGTTCACACTGAGATCTGTGAACCGATCTGGGGGTGTCATTAACATTGTATTGACACCCGCAGTGGTTTGCAGAGGGCAGTTTGAACAGCCTGCGGGAGAGATGCGATGCGGAAACCGGCGCTGGAAATCGCGCTGATTCCCACATGTGTGAACCTAGGCTTACAGTGGAGTCCACCATGCTACAAGGGCTAAATGCTCGTTATATCTAGGGGATAGAGCTTCAGTGCTGTCCTTTTCTCTCCTAAGCTAGGGACTGTGAGCAGTCCTTTGACATTATGCACAATGCAGGGCTGTTACCTATATTACCAAGTCCATGAGCAGCTTAGAGCAG
>BLSH010358896.1:407247-421419 GCA_018402905.1 Glandirana rugosa
AACGTTCATTCACTGTGTATTACCCGCTACGTATCATCGGGTAATACGAAAATGAAACGTCCCCTTATGTCTCCTTCATTTGGGGTAGTACCAAATGAAGGAGAAATTCGTGCACTAATCTCGCCCTCCGAGATTATCCGAAGTTTTTTCCCACCCGAGCCCCCCGTCTCGTGACGCGGGACTCGGGCGGGTCAACATACTGTTATCGTTTACTTATAAGCGATAACAGAGTGATTAAAAGGAGGGTCGGTTAGTCCTCCACCCAGGATAACCGCGTCGGGGCCACACTAGCTCCGGAGCATGGCTTCACACAGACACAGATGGCGGCTGGTGGGTTGGTCAGGCTTCCCGTGCGTCTCCTCCTAGGCCAATAGGACCCACCTCCTGATTGGCTGGGAGGAAAATTAGTGAGACAATAGCGAATATTCATTTGCTATTGTCATACAACTGGGCGGGCTCAGGGCGCAGTGCTCTGCCCCCCGAGCCCACCCTTTTTTGAAGCCTATTAGAGCCTCCCGCTCTAATCACGTGCTTAAAGAGGAAGTAAACCATGATGGGGTTTACTTCCTCTGTATTCCCCTGCAAAGTAAAAGCATAATGGGCTACTATGCATCGCCCATTATGTGTCACTTACTTGCAAACGAAGCCAGCGACATCCAGTGCTGTCCCCTGTGCAGGCAGCGTCCATCTTCAGCCCCTCTTCCTTCCGGGGCTGCGATCTCCGGCTCTGTGACTGGCCGGAGTCACGTGACGTCGCTTGCGCGCGGGAGCCGCCAGTCACGGCATGATTTGTGTAGAAACGGCACAGAGGCCCTTTCTTCACTGCGCATGTGCCGAAATGACATCGGCACAACTAGTACACTGCATATCTCCTGAACCCTGCAGGTTTGGGAGATATGCAGGGCGCCTACAGGTAAGCCTTATTCTAGGAAAAAAAAAAAAAACCATTGGATTCCATGCGCCCGGCACCCCGCATGTAGATTAGGGGGCAGCGCCCCTAATGGATGGGCCGCCACTGTTAGAACGTGAGTTTTCATGAAAGTGTGTCAAAGTTCTACAGAGAAAATGGTGTTGTGCTGTCCCTTTATTTACAGAGTATCAACATAGAGTTTCAGTGCAAATAAACAACATCATATGAAACGCTATCACATACTTTGCAACTGAAGGGACAGCACGCTTGTCTTTTGAGGTGTTGTGGTATTCAGATGCAATAGAGTGCCGCTGTTTATTTGCAGTATGTTGTCTTCTTATTTTATTTCATACACTTCTCTAATTTAGCACTTGGTGCAGTTTTCTTCAACTTGAATCAAAGTCCTGCAGGCTGCATCATTGATGTACTTTCATGAAAATACACATCCAAAAAGAGGCCAATAGGAGGGTGCCTAAAAATGTATAAAACACGCCAAAACTGCAGCGCACACACATGTGAACCTGGCCTAAGATGGAAGCTTTCTTGGTTGTAAAGGATAGGGACCTTTAGTTCCGATTTAAAGAGGAATGAAGACCCTGTTCACACTACAGTGTCACGTTTTTGGGGCTTTTTATTAGCATGTTTTTGGAACGGCACCATTCATTTGAATGGGTCTCCTGCTCCATAAAAGGGCTACCAAATTTTGGACATGAGCCAAGTGTGTTTTTTGCACGGTTTCTGTCTCTGAGAAAACATGCAATTGCTGCCCCCATTTGGGGTGCCATAAAGAAATAATGGCACAGCGAGTGCTTCACAATTTAGCATGTATTTATGTGCGTTTGCAGAAACATGGGTGAAAAATACACATTTTTGCCACACCCAAGAGTGGACAGGGCCTAAAGTTCTGCTGGAGCAAACTGTAGGCCAACTTTAAATGCCCCTACTTGCCTGCTCGCTGTCTTGTCTGGTATGTAAACTGAGTTGCACATGCACAGCTCAGCTTGCAGCACCAGGCCGGTTTCTGTATGCTTGAATGATGGCCTCCTATGCATTCACAGGAGTGCCGTCATCCCCGCCAGCCAATGAAGATGGCTGAAGAATGGCACACAGTATAACATGCCAGTGCAGGACAGGCTTATTGGAGGAAAGATGTCTCACTCACTTAGTTGCATTTTAGCTACTTGACCTATGGAAGGTTTTACCCACTTTATGACCAGGCCATTTTTTGCAATTCGGCACTGCGCTACTTTAACTGACAATTGCGCAGTCATGCCATGCTGTAAAAAACTATATTTATATCATTTTTTTAACACAAATAGAGCTTTCTTTTGGTGGTATTTGATCACCACTGGGTTTTTATTTTTTTTCTAAATAAATGAAAAAAGACAGAAAGAAAAAAATAAAAATATATTTTGTACTTCTGCTATACAATAATAAAAAATGTCAAAAAAATCAAATTGTTTTAATAAATTTTGGCCAAAATGTATTCTGCTACATCTTTGTTAAAAAAAATCCCAAGTAGTGTTTTTCATCAATTGGTTTGTCTTCACAGTTATACCATCTACAAGCTATGTGATATATACTGAAATTTTTATTCATGCTTTTTTATACTACTAATGGCAGTGATCAGCAACGTAAAATGGGACTGTGATAGTGCGACAGAAAATTGGACACTAACTGACATCACCAGTGATGTTAATACAGTGATCAGTGCTAATATGCAGTCCCTGTACTAATGACACTGGGTAGGAAGGGGTTAGCATCTGGGACTGGGGTTAAATGTGTGTCTAACTATATATAACACGTGTGATATGTGCTGCTTTTACTAAGGATCTTATTTTTTTCCCCTGCTTAACATCCCAGTATCTTTTTTTTGGGCCGCTTTTTGGTAATTAGCCGCTGGATTGCTTTTCCAGGCTGCCTTCCTTGGCTCTCATTCCAAAGGGGAACCTGCTGGAATTTCCGCCGGGTGACCATAGAGATCATGCAGGACCAAAAGGTCCCCGGTCATCTCTATGGTCTTACAAACTGGAAACGACGAGTATTTTGTCAAGTCCAGCTTGTCACTATTTTATTCTCTAGGGTCTCTGCTTGAAAAAAAAAATATGATGTTTGGGAGCTCAGAAGTATTTATCTAGCAAAAAAATACAGATTTTTATACGTAGAAGTGTCAGAATAGGCATGGAAGGCAACTGGCTAAATTGGTAGTAAATTCTTCACCATGTAAAGCAAGTGTCAAACACAAGGCCCGCAGGCCGAATCTAGCCCGCCAGGTCATTTGTGTGGTCTTTGCACCTCTCCTGCAGCACCCTCTTTGTCTTCACCCAAATCTTTCCTCAGCAGTCAGCAGCAGAGAATAAGACAAAACTCCTTTGCCAGATACTGCACTTCTCCGTGCAGCCTGGGAGAGGCATGTCTCGGCTTTCCCCCCCCCCCAATCTCAGGAGTAGGCAGCAGAGTGGAGGACAGATCTTCTGCACTTCTCCGTGCAGCTGTGGAGTGGCATGGAATGACAGAACTCCTCCTACAGATCCTGTGCCTCTGTAGCTGCAGTATCCCCTTGTCTCTGCCTCCCCTGGTCTCAGCATACTCCAACCCTTCCCTGGTCCTCCTCCAGACCCTGCACTTTCTGCTCCCCTCTCAGCTTCTTCCCAGCAGCAACACAAGGTAAGGGGGAGGGGGCACTACGATGTAAGAGATGGTGGGGGACTCTTGAGTTCTGATGGTGAGGGGGCTCTGGACATCTAGTCTTACAGATAGAAGCAGCCCTTTGAGCGTAACCATAATGCTGATGTGGCCCATGATGGAATTTAGTTGGACACCTCTGATGTAAACCATTCTGAGATGATTTAGGCCCCTTTCACACGGGCGCCCCTGTTAGGTGCAATCCGCTTGCTCAGCAGGGAATTTCAGGGGCAATCAGATAGAAAGGACCACCTGTGTTTCCATCAGATGGAGGATGGGGAATAGAACCACCATCTGTCTGCTTGTGGCAGACAGAGGATCGGATTGGATGGCAGTATGTGTATCCGCCATGCCATAGAGACTGGAAGATCCAATTAGGTCCACCTGAAAAACTGACAGGCGGACCTGATCCAACAGCCCATGTGAAAGGGGCCTTATAGGTAGGGGTCTTTCATGGTATCACAACCCATGGTATTTGGAAGATTTGGGCCAATTTTTGTGGAAATGACATCACTGGTGGCACCCCCTTCCCCCCATTGACAGGACAGGACGCTCAGTACAGCATTAAGCTCTTCCTAGAGATGTCCCAGAAATGTCCTCTGCCACCTTCACCTGCCCCCCCAGTATTATCCTCCTATGCCCCCCCCCAGTATTGTCCTCCTATGCCCCCCTTCACCCCCCCAGTATTGTCCTTGTCTGCCCCTTCACCCCCCCCCCACAGTATTGTCCTCGTCTGCCCCTTCACCCCCCCCCCACAGTATTGTCCTCCTCTGCCCCCCCCCCAAAGGCATTGTCCTTCTTTGCCCCCTTCCCCTTAGTATTGTCCTACTCTGCCCTCTCCACCACCCCCCCTCCCTAAATTATTGTCCTTTGTCCTCCTGATTGCCACTGCCCGTAAGACATATTGCAAGCAATGTCAGCGGGCACACAGCTCGCATACTTCAAAGGCCAGTCCTGCAGGACGCGGCTGCTGGAACGGCATTCCTCCTGTGGACAAGTACAGGAACGCCGTTCCTATAGGACTCGAGCCCTGACTCGCAGTGAACATGGCCACTCAGCATTAGCATAGGGAGCGAGGAAGTCCACAGAAGCACCGTTTACTGCGCATGCGCAAGATTATCTCTCACACAGGACAAAGGGCGGAATGACACCACTGTATGGAATCAGCAGACAACAGCAAATATGGCGCTGGGCTCACCTGCAACATGGGATTAAGAAATAAAGAGGGAAAAAGTAAGAAACATGCTTTGGGGATAAAAAGTATTGAGACGTGTGGGGAAACGTCCAGCGTTGTGGTCTTAGGATATTGTGTGCAGTTTAGTTTACTATCCCAGCAGAGGACGTGTCTGGAATATTGATTGTTGGAGGATTGCCGTCACTTTAAATGAAAGTTGTTGTCCTGGTGGAAGAAGTAAAGTGGTTGTCACAGGAGGTGACAACGTGCAGTCCTGAGGACACAAGCTGCTAACAGTGGTCACCACTCCAGGAGGGCCATGAACGGTAACCTGGGCTCCCCATAGGCCGTGCAGTAGTCCCCCTCCCCCTATCACAGACCATCCGCCGTCGTACATGCAGCTGGCAGCATTCCCTCTCATGCTTAGCAAAGCCGCACACCTCACACAAACCTGAGACCAGGACCCCACCACCGGCGGCCGCACCGCACTCAACTCTGCTACTTATACACTGACGTCACCTCCAATCCTATCAAGAGGGGGGCGGGAATCACTCCACCAATCGCAACTCCCGAGAGCGGGTACAACCAATCAGAAGGAGATACATAAAGACACCGGGGGCACGTGGGGTGTGTTTTCTTTTTTGGCTTATCAGCGATAGCGGATCACGTGACATGGCCTACCCCCTCCTCCACCCGCTGTGGGAGCGCGAGCTGAACGTCAGGTCCAGGAGCAGAGCGCGGGGCGGAGGAAGTCAGACACAGCGGAGGGGCGCCAGGCGGCAACCGAGACTCACCATCTACATACCGCCAGACCTGCCCGCTCCCCCGGGCTTTCCGGTAAGAGGGGGAGCTGAATGTGCAGAGACCGGCGGACACTTGGTGTCAGGGATGTATACACACCCCACCATGGGACATCACTGGCATTAAATGGTGTCCCCTTTGGGGAGATTTCCCTTCCCTTCCTGTTCCAGAGTCAAAACCGGAAGTGAAACCCCTCCAGCCCCAGGACACGTGTCTTCTGTACTGCAGGGGGGAGGGGATAGGGCGCTGGGACGCATGGGGCTCATTCACGTCAGCTGTGCCCTTTAACCCTTTATGGTGCCACAGCTGTTTTGGCATGTTTAACCACTTCAACACCAGGCCTATTTTTTGGACTTCGTGCTTATAAGTTAAAACCATTTTTTTATTTGCTATAAAATTACTTAAACCCCCAAACAATATATATATATATATTTTCCTAACACCCTAGAGAATAAAATGGTGGTCGTTGCAAAACTTTATGTTGCACCATATTTACGCAGCAGTCTTACAAGCGTGATTTTTTTATTATTTTATTTATTTGGAAAAGTTCACTTTTTTGAGTGAAAAAATAAGACAACAGTAAAGTTAGCCCAATTCTTTTTTTTCCATATTGTGAAAGAGGATGTTATGCCAAGTAAATTGATCACGCCCAGGGAACACCGTTAACCCTTAGAGCGCCCCCTGCAGGTTAACCCCTTCACTGCCAATGGCATTTACACAGTAATCAGTGGATATTTACATTTCTGATCGCTGTATAAATGCCAATGGTCCCAAAAAAGTGTCAAAATGGTCCGACATGTCCACCGCAATATCGCAATACCGCTAAAGATCGCAGCCATTACTAGTAAAAAATAAAAAAAACCCAGAAATGAATTCTCCACATCCGTAAACGCAGGAACTTTTGCGCAAACCAATCGAACGCTGATTGCGTGGTTTTTTTTTTTGTTACCAAAAATATGAGGAACAAAATAAATCGGCCAAACCGATAAACTTTTTTTATATATTTTTTTTTTTTTGGATTTGTATTTTAGCAAAAAGACACTTTGGGGTTTTTTTTTTGCAAAATTGTCGCTCTTTTGTTTATAGCGGTGATCAGAAATGACGCATTTCGGTGATCAAATACCACCAAAAGGAAGCTCTATTTGTGGGGGGGAAAAAAAGGATGCAAATTTTGTTTGGGTACAACGTCGCACGAGCGCGTAATTGTCAGTTAAAGCGACGCAGTGCCGAATCGCAAAAAGTGCTCTGGTCCTAAAGTGTGAAATCCTTCCAGGGCTGAAGTCGTTAAAAATTTCTACAGGTTACCAGTTCTGACTGACAGAGGAGGTCTAGTGCTAGAATTATTGCTCTCACTCTAACGATTGCGGCGATACCTCACATGTGTGGTTTGAACACCGTTTTCATATGCGGGCGTGACTTGCTTATGCATTCGCTTCTGTGCACAGCTCGCAAGGACTGGGTGCTTTTAAAAAAAAAAAAAAAAAAAAGAAAAAAAAATTAATTTTACACCCTTTTAGAAAAAAAAATTTGATCACTTTTTATTTTATATTTAAATTATTTTTTTGTAAACATTCCTTGTAATAGAAAAATGCATGACAGGACCTCAGATCTCATATTTACAGTAAAATGCAAAAAAAAAAAGACAGTTAAAAAAAAAATGGGCCTTTTTAAGAGCATTGGGTGGAAGTGAGTTGTGGTGTCGCTTCCGCCCTGCAATGTTATGGAGCCGAGTGGGCGGCATCTTCTGCTCACTCGGCTTCCTGTGCAGGGGGTGGGGACAGACCCGATCATCTCCGCCGCTGCTGACGGTCCTATAAGTGGCGGAGGTGGCGGGGGGGCACCTTTCCCACCACTGATAAAACTGATCTCACCGCTAAGACCACTTTTATCAGACACAGAATCGCCGGCTCTAAAAAAACTTTAGCTGAAGGCACCATTCAGATATCGCCACTCAAACTCAAGGACGTCATATGACGTCCAGCGGTATTGAAGTGGTTAACCACTTCAAGGCTGAGCCTTTTTTTCTAACATTTTGTTTACAAGTTAAAATCAGTATTTTTTTTTTTTTTTTTCCTAGAAAATGACTTGGAACCCCTAAATGAGATATATCTCCATCTCTAACTTTGTTTTTAGCAGAGACCCTAGAGAATAAACTGGCAGCCATTGCATTATTTTATGTCACACCGTATTTGTCCAGCGGTCTTTCAAATGCAATTGTTTTGAAAAAAAAACAGACTTCAATGAATAAAAAAAAAAGTAAAGTTGGCCCAATTCTATACACTTTTTTGTGAAGGATGATGTTAAGTCGCGTAAACAGATGCCTAACATGTCACGCTTTAAAATTGTGCAAACCTATGGAATGGCAACAAACTACGGTACTTAAAAATCTTCATAGGTGACACTGTAAATTTTTATAAAGGTAACCAGTTTGGCGTTAGAGGAGATCAAGGTGGAATTATTGCTCTCACTCTAATGATCGCAGCGATACCTCACATGTGTGATTTGAACACAATTTACATTTGTGGGCGTGACGTGCGTGAGCTCGGAGGGGCGGGGCGCTTTAACCACTTCAGCCCCGGAAGCATTTCCCCCTTTAGGACCAGAGCACTTTTTGCGATTCGACACTGCGTCACTTTGACAATTGCGTGGTCGTGCGGCGTTGTACCCAAACAAAATTTGCGTCCTTTTTCCCCTATCGTCTTTCAGGACAGGCACCTTAGAGAGACCTCGGCTCTTTCTTAGGAAACACCACCCCTTTACACAGGCTTTTAACCTCACCGCCCCACCGGCCCTTCAGTTCGTGTTTTCTCCGGTGGGGAGACATCGCTAGGAACCAAGGGCCCTACAGCTGGTGAGGCTGGGCCAGTCTGTTTCCTGAGGGGAGAGAGGCTGTCATATCCCAAGAGGAATTCTGTTTGGGTGCCAGGCTGCTGGGGGGACTGGGGAGGTCTGGCCACAACAGCGGCACTAGTACGCACCTGGAATGGCCCCTGGCGAGGGGGCGCAGTTTCAGGGTGGGTCCCTTTGTTGCTGTGCCTGGGGAGGGCATGATGGAGTGTCCGTCCCTCCCTGAAGTTGGATGTTCAGTCGGCATGGAGCTGGCCGGGTTGGAGGGCGTGTGACGCCAGTTTCGGCGGAAGGGGCGGGCACTTCCGTTCGTCTACGACTTCCGTCGGGCTGATGTGCTGAGAACGCTGCATGCTGTTGAATCAGCGGATACAGCACAACTGCACAGGGCAATGTCTGAGGCAAAAGCTTCACAGGCTGCTCTGGAAGAGCCGTGCACCAGCCACTCAAAGGTAAAACCAGGGGTGGTTTTATCCGGGCCTTTGAATATACCCTGTAAGCTCCCTTAGGCTTCCCCTCCCCTCATAGGTTGGGTGGGGGGAGGGGGGTGAACCTGGGACCCTGGTGGTGGTTGGTTTTCTGGGTTTGGCACCCCCCATTACCCATTTATTAGCTGTGTGTCTGTGTTTCACTGATGAGGGGTACCAAATGGAAAGGTACTTGGTTAACCCCTGTTCCCTCTGACCTTTGTTTTTTTCCAGGGCAGGTCCTCAGACAAGACCCGCCCTCCAAAAGAGGAGCATGGTTCTAGGAGGAAGTGCCCCTCTTGTAGGAACACCCTGGGGGAGGCCTGGACTAAAGCACTATGTAAGGAGTGCATAGAGACGCTAGTGAGGGAACAGGTGGGGCAGCAAAATGCGGACCTGGCGGCGTCTGTTGGTGAACTCTCCAGCACCTTTCAGTCCTTTCAGGCTCTGTTTACAAGTTTACAGTTGCCTAAGGTTCCGGGGGCCCCGATCCCAACGCAGCAGGGGGTCACATTGGTCCCGGCGGATGCTCCCAGCGGTGGGGCAGAACCGGGAGACCCAGAGGAGCCTGACAGTGCCACCTCTGGCTCCCAGGAGGAGTCAGAGAAAGAGGGTGGGGGTGGCGAATCCACACTATCCAGGTACAAGCTCTCTGGAAGAAGTGGATGAGCTCTTGGGAGTCATTTACACTACCTTGGGGATCCAGAAGGAGAGGAGGGCGTTGTCTCCACGACCAGATGTACGAAGGTCTTAGTGAGCCAAAGAGGAAGGTCTTCCCAGTCCATGACTGGGATGCCAGTAGTGGCGTACGTCAATCGACAAGGAGTGACCAGAAGCAGGTCCTTGTGGCAGTTGACGGATGGCATTCTCAGGTGGGCGGAGGCCAATTTTCTTTGCCTCTCAGCAGTGCACCCGAGGGGCGAGTGGAACCATTTGGCAGACTTCCTCAGCAGGAGGATGCTGAGGGAGGGAGACTGGGAATTGAATTCAGAGGTCTTCAACCTGATAGTCAAAAAGTGGGGAACACCATGCATAGACCTCTTTGCGTCAAGAGAACGCAAAGGTGCGCCGGTTCTTCTCTCTCAACAGGTGGGACGGAGCTTTGGGAGTGGACGCACTGGCTCAGACCTGGAAATTCTCCAGGTGTTATGCTTTCCCCCTCCAGTGATCTTGTCGGTGATTCTAAGAATTTCAGGAAGAGAACACGACTCTCATCCTAGTAGCTCCCCATTGGCCCAAGAGGCCTTGGTTTTTGCTCCTAAGCAGTCTGGAGGTGGAACCCACTTTGTTCCTGCCTGACCGGGAGGATCTATTGACACAGGGCCCGGTATGCTGTCCCAGGGTAGATCAGTGGCAACTGGCAGCCTGGCTTCTGAGGAAAAAGTCCTAAGGGACAAGGGATTCTCAGAAAGACTCAGAACAACCCTGTTGACTTGCAGGAAGGAGACTCGTGCCATTTACTATAAAACCTGGAAGAAGTTTAATAGGTGGTGCGAGGAGGGTTCCTTGGAAGTGCTTAGCCAGGTGTCTGCTCTCGAGTTCCTTCAGGCAGGAGCAGACAAAGGTTTAGCCAGTAGCACCCTGAAGAGCCAGGTCTCTGCCTTGAGCATCTACCTGGAAAAAAATCGATGGCTTCAGATCCTTGGGTTGTGCGATATTTCCCCCCCCCGTCTTTAAAAAGGAGCAGACAGATTTAGAAGATTCTCCTTTTCCAATATGGGACCTGTCCCTAGTGTTAAGGGTCCTCACGAAGGATCCTTTTGAACCACTCAGGACAATTTTGTTAAAATGGTTAACCATCAAAACGGTGTTCTTGGTGGCCATAACCACAGCAAGGAGGGTAAGTGAGCTCGAGGCTTTGTCCATCAGAGCTCCTTTCCTCCAGATTTTTTTGGATTGGCTAGTTCTTAAAACCGATCTGGCTTTTTTGCCAAAGGTGGCTTCAAGGTTTCACAGAAATTAAGAGATCGTGTTGCCATCTTTTTGTTCTAATCCTGTGAGGGAACAGATGTTTCATAAATTGGATGTTAGATGGTGCGTCCTACAGTACTTAGACAGCACCAGTCAATTCAGGGATAGCGATTCCCTTTTTGTTTTATTTTTAGGGGCCAGGAAGGGTTCCAGGGCCTCTAGACAGACTATAGCTAGGTGCTTGAGGCTAGCTATCACCCAGGCATTTGTACTAGGGGGGGGGGGGGGGTTGGAGCCTCCGGGATGAATTAGGGCACATTCCACTAGGGCCATGGCAACATCTCAAGCGGAGTGGGCTGGTGCTTCCCCGGAGCAGATTTGTAGGGCGGCAACGTGGACCAGCTTTACCATGGTGGTGAAGCACTACAGGCTGGATTTAATGTCAACTAAGGACCAGGCCTTTGGGGGCAAGGTTTTGCAGGCGGTTGTGCCCCCCCCAAGCTATAGTATTCATTTATCCCCTCTATGGTGCCTGTACTGAAAGACGATAGGGGAAAAACTGAGTCACTTACTGGTAACGTTCTTTCCAGGAGTCTTTCAGGACAGCACCGTAACCCACCCAATAAGGCATGGTGAACAGCTGACAGGTAAGGAATGTCTTAAGGTTGTTCTTGTGTCTCCCCAGCTGGCCAGAGGAACTCAGAGAACTGAAGGGCTGGTGGGGCGGTGAGATTAAAAGCCTGTGTAAAGGGGCGGTGTTTCCTGAGGAAGGAGGAGCCGAGGTCTCTCTAAGGTGCCTCTCCTGAAAGACTCCTGGAAAGGACGTTACCAGTAAGTAACTCAGTTTTTGTTTTGTTTTTTCCCCACAGATAGAGCTTTCTTTTGGTCGTATTTGATCACCTCTGCGTCATTTCTGATCACTGCTATAAACAAAAAAGGAACAAGGAGCATAGGAGAAAACAATACTTTTGTGCCGTGTAAGTGTGTCTATGATTTACTATGTGTTGCCAGCCAAAATGTGGTGATGACACAAGTGAGATCCTAAAATACTATACTATAATCGAATCAAATATTGAATGGATTCTAATATGTTTCATTATGATCTTTGTAGCAGTTGAAACCTGGTGTCCCTGATGTGAAACACCCTAGAGACATGGTTGATTTTGGAAAGTGGCCTTTATTCACTTTGCTGTCACCCCAGGAGGTATCCTCCATTCGGCAAGCCTGTGTGTTTGGTACTTGTGCCAATGAAGTTATCTACACTACTGACCATGAGGTAAGATGTAAGCTGTTTCTTCCTTCTTTCCGCCATAACCGCTTTCTGCTAGGCAGTTTTAGATTGGCCAAGCTTCCAAATTCCTTAGCAATCCATCTTTCTCTAAATGTTCAGTACAGTTGAGTGGGAATAAGTAGCTTAAAAAGGTCATCTGGAGTAAAAAAAAATCAATGCATAAAGTGACTCTGCCATCAGCTTCTGGTGGATTTTCCAAAGTAAGATCTAGTATGCAATTCATATAGGAAATTGGAAGAATGGTACACAAGAATTGGGAGCAGAGAAACATTCCACAGGAACAAGATGGTAACAAAAAGCAAGAGAATCTTAATACTTCCAAGTTATCAAAAACTTGGCTAAATTTTCAAGCTTTAGGCCTCATACACACGGGCGTATCTAAAAAAATAAACAAAACGTCGGGTCTGACGTCAAGGAAAAAAAGTAGACATTTTTCGGCGTTATGCATTGGCGTTTTTGAGCGTTAGTGAGCGTCGGCGTCAATAGGCGTTTTTTTAAAAAAATCATCCCTCTGCTATTTTTCAACCTAAAAACGTCGGCGTCAAAAAACGCCGGAAAACGCCGGTACAATATTAGGTGGCGTTTGTTGGCGTTAGTTGGCGTTTGTTGGCATATTGTGGCGTCGGCGTCAAAAAACGTCAAAACGTTACAGCCTCAGAACGCGATGGCCATGGGTTCTACTTTCTGCTCACTAACGCCGACGCCACCTACAGCTCAGAAACGCCGACGTTTTTATGGGGCCATTGACTAACATGGAGAGCTGCAAAAAACGCCAGAAAACGCCGGCGTCAAAAAACGTCCGTGTGTATGAGGCCTAATAGTGGGGAAACCAAATGCAGAATGTGAGTGCCAGGATAAAAACTTCAGCCATTACCAGTTGTGTCCTCAACGGTTTGGTATTTAACTAGTTTGTAGTGTACATAGCCTTATAATTGTTTTGGATTATTTTGCAGGTATTTGCATTTGGGCAGAATTGCAGTAATTGTCTTGGAACTGGAGATAATCAAAGCACTATGGTCCCAAGGAGACTTGATGTCCTTTGTGGGAAGAAAATAACTGGCATTAGTTATGGCAGTGGCCCTCATGTTCTGGTCTGTACCGAAGGTATGTGATGCCATACATACTTTGTGGCAAGAAAATGACTACCGTTAGTTATGGCATTGGTCCTCATGGCCTGGGTTCTACTGAAGGTACATACAGTAGACGCTTTACCTCCATCCTTCATAGAATTGTCATACATTACTTTATTATGCCTGTTGGGCCTTTCCTCTAAATTTTATAAGGAAAACCTATGGCTCATAGGCTTCCTATTAAGGTTGTACCTAGGCTGATACCAAGCATTTGCACGAGTATCGGTACTTGTGTTAATGCTCCAATGCTTTATCTGATACCGGTTGGATCAAGCCAGGCATACTCAGTGTAGCAGGGGAGCCAGGCAGCCTCAGGCGATCTGTGCAGGGCAATTACAAGCACCAATCCCCCTGTATAGCCTTTCAATAAAACAGCTGACAGCTGCTTCTCTCCCTCCCGCAGCTTTCAGCTGCTTTATTGAAAGGCTATACAGGGGGATCGGTGCTTGTAACTACCCCTGCACTGATCATCTGAGGCTCTCTCCGGTAACCCCCCCCCCCAAAAAGAGTGGAGGGGGGGTGGGGGAGTATCAACACTTGTACGCAGTCTTAAAGTGGTATCTGTGCAACCCTACTTCCTATAGATCTTAGACCTCTGTCATCTGATGGTTGTGGTTTTTTGTTTGTCTTTGTTTCTCTTGTGCGGCCCACAGAAGTGCATTTTTATCCATGAGGCTGCATATACAGTATGTGCACCAGTGTTTGTGCTGGGAGCATGCCACACAGTGTGTTCCCAGCACAAAGACAAGGCTCACTGAGAGCCCCAGGTTTTGTACTAGCCACCCCAGTCACCTGATTGATAAGGCCTGAAAATGGCTAGATCAAGGTTTGATGTAGGTCATTGTCAGGGTTGGTGTTAGTCAAGGTAAGGGTCAGTATATTTTGGGCAGGATTTTGAAAAACTTTTTTTTTTTTTTTTTTTTTTTTTTTTAAAGCAAAATGCACACTATGGTTTC
>BLSH010358896.1:429846-443774 GCA_018402905.1 Glandirana rugosa
GAGGGGTCACGGTCAAGATTTCCAAGACCCTGAAACTGAGCTGCAGCATGGTGGCCAATACCATACAGCGGTTTTACAGGACAGGTTCCACTCAAAACAGGCTTCGCCATGGTTGACCAGTTTGAGTGCACATGCTCAGCATCATATCCAGAGGTTGTCTTTGGGAAATAGACCTATGAGTGCTGCCAGCATTGCTGAAGGGGTAGGGGGTCAGCCTGTCAGTGTTCGGACCATATGCCGCACACTGCATCAAATTGGTCTGCATGGCTGTCTTCCCAGTAGCCTCTTCTAAAGATGATGCACAAAGCCCGCAAACAGTTTGCTGCAGATAAGGACATTGATTACTGGAACCATGTCCTGTGGTCTGATGAGACCACGATGAACTTATTTGCTTCAGATGGTGTCAGGCGTGTGTGACCGCAACCAGGTGAGGATTACAAAGACAAGTGTCTTGCCTACAGTCAAGCATGGTGTTGGGAGTGTCATGGTCTGGGGCTGCATGAGTGCTGCTGGCACTGGGGAGCTACAGTCCATTGAGGGAACCATGAATGCCAACATGTACTGTGACATACTGAAGCAGAGCATGATCCCCTCCCTTCCGAGACTGAGCTGCAGGGCAGTATTCCAACAGAACGACCCCAAACACACCCCTAAGATGACCACTGCCTTGCTATAGAAACTGAGGTTTAAGGTGATGGACTGCCCAAGCATAGCTCCAGACCTAAACCCTATTGAGCATCTGTGGGGCATCCTCAAATGGAATGTGGATAAGTGCAAGGTTTATAACATCCACCAGCTCTGTGATGATGTCATGGAGGAGTGGAAGAGGCCTCCATTGGCAACCTGTGAAGCTCTGGTACACTCAATGCCCAAGAGGGTTAAGGCAGTGCTGGAAAATAATGGCCACACAATATTGACACTTTGGGCCCAATTTGGACGTTTTCACCTAGGAGTGTACTCTTGTTGCTAGTGGTTTAGACATCGCTGTGTGTTCTTTTGGGGGACAGAAAATTTACTTATACAAGCTGTACACTCACTACATTGTAGCAACATGTCAGTCCTTCAGGGTCGCATGAAAAGATAATAAAATATTTACAAAAAAATGAGGGGTGTACTCTTGATACTGTGTGTATGTACACTCTAATCTTAGTGGGCTATGCACAGGGTAATAGTACAGACTTGCCCCACCCCCCAGAAAGGCAATAACTTTCAGTTTGTTTCGCTGTCATTTGGCCTGTCCTCTGCTTCAAGTGTTAAAGGTCCTTGCACCTTGTCCTTCCAAGAACTCAGGGCATCCTGGTCATAGGTTATCTAGAGTACCTTCTCTTGAAAGCCTAATCTGCCTTCAGCTATCTGCAAATGTCCACAGGGATTATTCAGATGGTTCACTTTTACATGAATGGGCGATCAACTTTTTTTAAAAATCTGCTCTTCAACTCTCTTCGCCTGCAATACTTGAGTCTGACCTTGGACACATCTCAAGGAAAGGTTTCAATCTTGGTAACTCTTGCAGAGCTTGGGACTTGAGGTCCGATACATTCCTCTGAGATGCTCCATAAGTTGTAGGTCTCATTTGCCCCATTTAAATTGGGATATCTCAAACACATCTTGTTGGCATGGAACAAGCGGGGGTCTTTTTCTTGACCCTACCCATGCTTGTGCCCAGCTTAAAGCCATGTTTTACTGAACTTTTAAATATTTCGTATGGGGCAAGCTGGTTCAAACAGTTTTTCACTAACGTGCAGTGGCTGTCAGCGCTGTATGAACTGTAATTAGACATTATAGAGCGCTGTGTTCTAGCAGCACTGTGGAGACTTCCATCCTGCTCCCAAAACAAAATAGTCTGGCTAAGCACTGTTCAGCCATTCACAGGAAGCTCTGTATTTTATGAATGCATACAAATCTTCCTCTTATTGGCTGAGGTTAAAGTTGCACAATTGTTAAAAAATCTCGATTCAACCCCCACCCCCCTCTCAATCTCATCCCGACATTTCCTCAATTCTGTGTCAAGTGCAGAGCTGTCAAAAAAAGGGGCAGTTTGCCAAGTTTCAAAACATTCCTCAATGGTGAGCAAACTATAAACATTTAATTTCTTTGATCTAATACATCAAAACATTACACTTTGTCAATGCCAGTTTAACCACTTAAAGACCAAACCTTTTTTCTGGCACTTGATTTCAAGTTAAAATCAGTTTTTTTTTTTTGCTAGAAAACTACTTGGAACCCCAAACATTAGATAAATGTATAATAATTTTTTAGTAGAGACCTTCGAGAATAAAATGGTGATCATTGCAATATTTTGTGTTATGGTATTTGCGCAGCAGTCTTTCAAACACAATTTTTTGGGAAAAATTACACTTTCATGAATTTAAAAAAAAAAGAGAGAAAAAAAAAATGAAGTTGGCCCAGTATTGTATAATATGAAAGATGTTATGCCGCGAGAATCGTGATCTTTATTCTAAGCAAAAAAATTGTGATTCTTATTTTGAACAGACTTGTGCAGCTCTAGCTGAGGTGAATGAGGTCATCCACATTCCTCTCCTCAGAGGAAGCTTTGTATTCAGAAAATGCAAAGCTGACCTGTGTATTTCTGAGCACTACTCGGCCTGACTATTTTTGTTCCAGGATGAGATCTCCCATCCTGCTGCCAGAATGCAGCCCCTGTATGTAGCTTGAGCTACATTTCATACAGCGCTGACAGTCACTGCATGTGTTTGTGAAGGCAACGGTTTTAGGACCCGCTTGCTACAAAAAAAACTAAGTTCGCTAAAACCTGTAACAATGAAGCCCTTCTTTCCTTACAAAGTGCTGACTCCAAATGCCAGTCTTTCAGGTTGGGGAGGATTGTTCCTGTCTTTCACAGTTCAGGGAACATGGTTATTGGTGAAAGCCAGTCCACCCCACGAACATCCTTGTAGTTCTGAGTGACAATGGCTCTGCAGCACTGGACCCTCCTTCTGCAAGGACACCCAATCAATCTAATCGGACAAAATATCCAATTGTCTCCTGGGGGATCAGGAAAGATTTTTTTTTTTTTTTTTTTTTTCCCTGCTAGAGCAAACTGGGTTCCCCCCCCCCAGACTAACTTGTGTAATGCCACAGCTTTAGCCTATAGCAATCTCCAAAGAGGGCACCAGGAGTCATGAAGCCACGGTCTAGTCATCGCTGCTGGCTGTGTGCCAGGAGTGTACAGCTGGAAGTTGATTACCTCAGCTGCCATCTTCTGTATCAATGGGAATGGGCCCTTTGCCCTGCATGTCAGAAATGAGGAACCTTGATGTAGTCTCAAGGCCAGGCTATTCATCACAAGCTAACTCTGGCCAAGACCATTGATCCTCTAGCACTGGCATTGGATGCTTTGATAATTCCTGGTTCAGGCTAATATATGCCTTTGTTGCAGTACAAACTCTACTTTGCCTGATCCACAAAATCCAGCAAGAGAAACCAGTAACTAGCTGGTCCAGAAGAACCTGGACACAGGCCTTTCCTGCTGTTTCAGGGACTTCTATTCCATTCTCAATCTCCAGCTTTAATGGCAAAGTTGAAGCCCAGGTTTTAAAGGACAGAAGGGCTTCTGAGTCTTATTCCTACTCTGAAAACAAGTAAAGCTACCTCAGGTGTACTGTTGTACTCGCTTGTCAAAACCTTTATATAAACTAATGGCACAGTATTAATGTATATGTACATGCAAGCCTCCTGCATGTATCCCTACCTTGCAAATGTCACCCTTTTTCAGTAGTAGCAGCCCCACAAAACACTGAAATCAGTGGGTGTCTTTGCTGAAGCTCAGTTGATGTCACAAGACTTCCCACCCAGCTGGAGGGGGTAGTGTGAGGCTTTTTGCTTGCAGGAGATAAGAATATGACCTGTTGGTCACACAGCACAGGAAAGATAGGGGTATTACTCAGAGTTGGATTAACTCTGTGGCAAAACTGGGCACAGATGACATCCTCTCCTGTAGAAGTGTCAGTAATTATTTTTTCTTTTTTTTTTCTTTTCCGGGTTTACTTCCACTTTAACCACTTCCCGACCGCGTGCCACCTTTTTACGGCGGCACTGTGGTTCTATTCCGCGAATCGCCGTAATACGGCGATTCGTGGACGAGCAGCTAGGGGGTGAGAGCGTGCCGCCGGCGGTGCGCTCTCATGCCCCACACACTCTGCAGGAATGTGCCCGCAGCTCAGACGGACCTAATGTCCGCCGGCGAGCCGCGATGAGCTGCCAGAGTGAGAACGGGGAACCGCCCATGTAAACACAGCGGTTCCCCGCTGTCAGTGGGGACATAAGAGATCTACTGATCCCTGTCACTGGGATCAGTTAGATCTCTTATGCCCAAGGTAGCCCAGCCCCCTCAGTTAGAACACTCCTAGGGAACAGTTAACCCCTTCACTGCCAATGGCAGTTAAACAGTAATCAGTGCAATATCACAGTACCACTAAAAATCGCAGATCGCCGCCATTACTAGTAAAAAATAAAAAAAGAGCCCATAAATGAATTCTCATCATCCGTAAACGCGGCAACTTTTGCACAAAACCAATCAAACGCCGATTGCGTGCTGCAGGAGCGCACCCTTCTTATCTGAGCTGTCCGATCCAGCGATGTGCACAAAAGCGGCTCTTGCCGTGGTCTCCCTCATTGGGTAAATTTTATAGCCGCAGCAGTTGTTGGCTCCTATCGCTGTCAATTAAATGCTGTGACAAGGGAGCAGAGTTGCCCATGCTGTCAGACGCAGACTGGGGACGGTTCGAGTGAGCCTGCACAGGTGCCCCCAGGGAAAGGGTCTTTCCCTGGGTGCACTCGCTGAAGAGGGGCCTGCAGCACTTGCCTGCTCTGTGCAAGGGTTTTGCACAGAGGCTCCAAACCTCCTGCTCCTTTTTCTGGGGTCCCCTGGCAGCGCTCCTGGCTCCTCTTCATTGGGTGCCCCCCATGGAGAGATGCTTTCACTGGGGGCACAGGTGGAGGTGTGCTGCCGAGTCCTGCTGCTGCGTCCATTGACAGACAGCAGGACTTGGCCCCAGCTCCCATGTCACTGGATTTGATTGACAGCAGCAGGAGCCAATGGCTTCTGCTGCTCTCTATCTAATAAGGACCTGAGACAGCGGCTGGAGCTGCTGGGATAGTTTTTCTTGCTGGAACGAATTGGGTTCAGGTAAGAAATAGGGGAGCTCTAGGGGGGGGCAGCTGCAGCACAGGGTTTATTTTCTACCTTTTTTTTTTTTTTAACCACTTGACCACTTGACCACTGGGCACTTAAACCCCCTTCCTAACCAGACCAATTTTCATCTTTCAGTGCTCATTTTGAATGGCAATTACTCAGTCATACTACACTGTACCCATATGAAATTTTCGTCCTTTTTTTTTCACACAAATAGAGCTTTCTTTTGGTGGTATTTAACCACTTCAATACCATGCACTTAGAACACTTCCTGCCCAGACCAATTTTCAGCTTTCAGTGCTGTTGCGATTTGAATGAGAATTGCGCGGTCGTGCGACGTTGTACCCAAACAAAATTTTTATCATTTTGTTCCCATAAATAGAGCTTTCTTTTGGTGGTATTTGATTGCCTCTGCGTCATTTCTGATCACCGCTATAAACAAAAAAAGACAGAAAATTTTTAAAAAAAAAAAAAAAACATTTTTCTTTGTTTCTGTCACAAACATTTGTATAAAGTACCTTTTCTCCTTCACTGATGGGCACTGATGAGGCTGAACAGATTGGCACTGATGAGGTGGCACTGATAAGGTTGCACTGATGATGGGGCACATATACAGCACTGATGGGCGGCACTGACAAGCAACACTGACGGGCACTGATATGCGGCACTGATGGACACTCATAGGCGGCACTGATAAGTGGCACTGGGCACTGATAGGTGGCACTTTTAGGTGGCACAGGTGGGCACTTTTAGGTGGCAGTGGTGGGCACAGATGCAACAAGCACTGTTAGGGATGGCACTGGCAGGCATCATACATGGGCACAGTGCCATCCCTACAGTGCACAATAATGCCCTTACCTGGTGGTCTAGTGGGGGCTCCCTGGTGGTCCTGGGCGGCCTCTGATTTTCATTCCCTGGTGGTCCTGGGCGGCCTGTGTGTGCTGTCCGGCGGGGGCGGCCTCCCTGGTGGCCCTGATCCGGCTCCCTGGTGGTCCAGTGGGGTGATCCTGAGGGTGGCTGCGCTGATAAATGTTCAGCGCAGCCCCCCCGTCAGGAGAGCAGCCGATCGGCTCTCCACTGCTCAGGTCTGCAGACCCCAGCAGAGGAAAAGCTGATCAACGGCTCTTCCTATTTACACTGTGATCAGCCGTGATTGGTCACGGCTGATCACATGGTAAAAGGCTTCGGATCGAAGCCTTTTACCTCGGTCGGTAATGCGGTGGGTCAGACTGACCCACGGCACCACCGATCGCCGGGATGAGCGCCCCCGGGCGCGTGCGATCGCGAATTATCCTGAGGACGTCAATAGACGTCCAGTCAGGATAATGAGCCACCCGTCCGGACGTCATTTGTCAATGCGCCGGGCGGGAAGTGGTTAATCACCATTGGGGTGTTTATTTTTTGAGCAATAAATGGAAAAATACCGAACATTTTGTAAAAAAAATGCATGTTTCTTTATTGCTGTTATAACATTTTGCAAATTAGTAATTTTTCTTCATAAATTTTGGCCAAAATTTATACTGCTATATGTCTTTGGTAAAAATAACCCAAATTAGTGTATATTTGGTCTTTGTGAAAGTTAGTCTACAATCTATGGTGCCAATCACTGAAAATTGATCACACCTGATGTACTGACGGCCTATCTCATTTCTTGAGGCCCTAACAAGACAGAAAAGTACAAATACCCCCCAAATGACCCCTTTTTGGAAAGTAGACAGTCCAACGTATTTAGTAAGAGGCATGGCGAGTTTTTTGAAGTTGTCATTTTTTTCCCACAATTCTTTGCAAAATGAAGGTTGTTTTTTTTTTCCCACAAAATTGTCATATTAACTGGTTATTTCTCACACCCAGCATATGCACACCACCAATTACACCCCAAAACACATTTTGCTACTCCTGAGTATGGGGATACCGCATGTGTGAGCCTTTTACACAGCCTGGCCACATACAGAGGCCTAACATGCAGGGAGCGCCATCAGGCGTTCTAAGGACATAAATTACACATATAATTTCCTGACTACCTCTTGCACTTTTGAAGGTCCTGGAGGACCAGGACAATGGAAACGCCCCAAAAATGACCCCATTTTGGAAAGTAAACACCCCAACGTATATTCTATGAGGCATAATGAATCTTTGGAACGGTTAATTTTTTCCACAAGTTTTTGGAAAATGTGGAAAGAAAAATGAAAACGCAATTTTTTTTTTTTTTTACACAAGGTTGTCCATTTATACAATATTTCTAACACACAGCATGTACATAGCAAAAATGACACCCTAAAATATATTCTGCTACTCGTCCCGAGTATGGCGATACCACATGAGTGACACTTTTACACAGCCTGGCCACATACAGAGGCCCAACATGCAGGGTGCACCATCAGGCGTTCTAGGGGCATACATTTCAAATCTAATTTGACTACCTATTACATTATTGTGAGGCACTGTGGTGGCACTGATGGGCACTGTAGTGGCACTGATGGGTGCTGTAGTGGCATGGATGTGTCATGGATGAGAACTGATGTGGTATGGATGAGCATGAATGAGGCATAAATGAGCACAAATGGGGGTGAATAAGCCATAGATGGGGATGACTGAGCACGGATGGATGGATGAGCACGGATGGATGGCGGAGCATAGATGCATGGGTCAACACGTATGAGGCTGGATGGGTGAGCACGGCTGGATTGGTGAGCATGGGCACGGATGCATGGCTGGGCACGGATGCATGGCTGAACACGGATGAGGCTGTATGGGTGAGCACGGATGAGGCTGCATGGGTGAGCATGGCTGGATGGGTGAGCATGGATGCATGGGTGATGGATGAGTGCGCACGGATGGGGGAGCACGGATACATGGGAGACAGATGAGTGAGCATGGACGCATGGGTGACGGGCGAGCACGGACGCATGGGTGACGGGCGAGCACGGACGCATGGGTGACGGGCGAGCACGGACGCATGGGTGACGGGCGAGCACGGACGCATGGGTGACGGGCGAGCACGGACGCTTGGGTGACGGGCGAGCACGGACGCTTGGGTGACGGGCGAGCACGGACGCTTGGGTGACTTGCGGGTGGGCATTGCTGAGGGTGCATGGGTGATGAGGGGTCCCTGCCTGGCACATAGCGGTGCTGTGGGCACTTAAGATACTGCCCACAGCACCGCTGCATCTCCTCTCTCCCCCCTCTCCTGTCACACTGCACCGATCGGTGTGGAGAGGGGAGAGAAGCCGGCACTTCCGCCGGCTTGTTTACATGTGATGCTCCGTCATTTGACGGAGCGATCACATGGTAAACGGCCGCTCCAAGCGGCCATTTACCGTGATCCGTGATGCGCTAGGTCTCAGACCCGGCGGTCACGGATGCTTCCAGGTGCGCGCCCTCTGGGGGTGCGCGGGAGCGCGATTCTGGGAGGACGTTATAACACGTCCTCCCAGAACAATGAGTGCCACTTGCGGCCGTGTAACTACGTTACACGGTCGGCAAGTGGTTAATGCATAGAATACATGAAGGTGAAAAACCTTTTGAGATTTTACAACCATCTTTTTTTAAGGTTTACCTCGGATCGTGCTTCCTTTTACAGCACTGTTCTTTCTTGGTATCTCAATATGGTTCTCTCTGCCCTACAGAAACCACCCTTTGTATCCTTGAGGGAAATTCCCATTAAAGATCTTTCCCGCATGGGGCCTGCTTGGTTGCGATCACCTGTCATGGTCAGACACGTCTGACCTAAAGGTACTTGTAAGGAGCCATTCCTCATTCTTGACAATAGAAAAGTCTCTACGCCCAAGACCATCCGTTCTTCCTAAAGTGGTATCAGTCTTCCACCTCAAAGACCTAGTGATTGCATCTCTGTGCTCCACCCCAAAGGAAATGTCTTTTCACTGCCTGGGATGTAGTCAGAGCCACCAGTCTACCTCCATGGTCAGATGCAGGCAGCCCTAATGAATAGACATGTATCAGCTGAATAGACTCGCTCGCAAAGCCATATTTGACAGGTGCACAGACCTGGATGCAAAGTTCATGCATGTGCATCCACCTATATGCTACTTGCATACAGCTTAACAGCTCTTGATGCTGTATGAGGCTAAGCCCCCATGTGAGCCCTAAAATTGATCATTTTTTTGTGTATGGAAGTCATGACTATTGCTTTTAGCAGCCTAGAATCGTATGTAGATCAATGCTGGGGTGCAGTGAGTAAGGTAGATTGTCACACTGGAATAAATGCATCATTCATTGCAATTGATTACGCAGCTATCTTATTACTAGTGCAGTTGAATAATTTATTCACCCCTGACTACCATAGGTTTAGACCACAAAGTTGGCATAAAATTTTGCCATAACGGTTCTCCACAAAAAGTTGAAAATTACAAGGCTTACTATCATTGCAGTTGAAATGCGTCATTTGTGTCTGACTTGTGGAAACTTTTATAATTCTAAACTCCTTTTTTAGATTGGTGTTGCCTTATGCTAAATGTTTGGTTTTCCTAACTTAGGTTTATGCCTGGGGCTATAATAATTGTGGACAGATTGGCACAGGGACAACTACAAACCAGCAAATTCCTCGGAAAGTGTCTGCACAGCTGCAGAGCAAGGCAGTGGTTGCTGTTGCAGCCGGTCCAACGTGTTCCATGGCTATTACAGACAATGGACAGGTGAGTTCAGTTTGTGCAGTTTTATTTTTCCCTCCTTGTGATAGACAAAAGGTGGTTCTGCTAATTAGCTTTGCACTGGTATTGCCGATTATGGAGCATTTGCTCGTGCAAATGCTCCGATACTGATGCCATCTAGTTGCACCCCATTGCCACCAATGGAACCGTTCAAATCATTGCATCTCAAGTTTGAGTAACTTTGAAAGGTTCCTACACTATTCTGAAAATTCAATTGCGATTTGCATTGGCTTCTGTTTAAACGAGATTGCAATCCGCAATGAAATTGGAGGTCCTAATCGTTCTAATCTGCAGCTTTGAAATCTCGCTGAAGTATTGCGATTTTCAATGCCGCACTGGTTTGAACCAGGGCTAAATGCGTCCAAGGGCAAAATGGGTATCAGTAATTGGTATTGGCAAGTGCTTGAGAGCGTATCGGTACTCGTACTGTCTTAAACTGGTATCTGTGCTTCCCTAGTGCTAATGTATAGGTGTAAAAGGTTGGGATTCCTGTAATGCTGTGTTCTGTAGCTTACAAGTGTATGCACTAGGTTTTGTATTTCTTGAGTCCGTAGCCTGGAAAAAACTTCCAATTACATTAATCATAATATATTAACAATCAAATGGCAGAGTGGAAACCACTTCATAACAGCCATTCCTGATGAGCAGCTCTACTAGAGTGCAGAGATCTCAACAACTCAAACTGCAATAATTGTTTGGGCAAAGTTAACATAATTACGGTAAATGCAATTGATCATTTAATTCCCCAGTCAGACAGCTTTTACAACCCCATTTGAAGGTTCTGGTCTCTTCTGCAACAAGTTTACTTGGTATAGACAAATGGATCTCTTGCNCCCCCCCCCCCCCCCCCTTTCTGTTTGATTTATGTGTATGCCTGAGCTGTGTCTGCGCACACTGTTTAGTATGTTTTGTTGTACTATTGCTGAACTTTGGCAATGGATGTACTGTTCATAAAAGTTAAATGAAACCCTTTAAAAAAACTTTTACCACCCCTCCTTTCCATGCCCTCTAATCGAACACTGAAATGGTGCCACCGGTCACCAATTGCACCACCACACCCCCTTCCATTAGGTCAGTCCTCTGTTTTGAGGACCTCCACTGATACCTTCCAATAGGAAGAACCCAAAGCAGGAAGTAAAATTGCTCTAGTAGCTGTAGCATCACATAAGGGAAGTGGGCAGGGGGTGACATTGATCCAGAGGGGAGCATTAGTGCTGCTTCAGTGTTGACTTTTTTTTTTTTTCTTCTTCTTGACTTTCCCAGGTTTATGGCTGGGGTTACAATGGCACGGGCCAGCTTGGGCTTGGTAGTACTGGAAACCAGCTAATACCTTGTCGAGTAGTGTTTGTCCAGCAAGTTTGTGTGGTGCAGGTATGTCTTATCTACTAGATCAACATCCATCCTTTTTTGTATACATATCATCAAACATAGACCTTGAATGTGCTCAACATGATCACCAAGATATATTCAGATCGAATATAACCGTGCACATCAGATCAGTAGAGAAAACAAATACAACAGCGCTTGGAGACACACATGAGGTATCCTATCACAAATCTATATCGTACCTCCTAGACACTTGAATGTAAGCATGAGGCCGAAGACCATATGTATTTCAGGTAACTGAAATTGTAAAGGTGGAGGCGCACCATATATCCCGTATTTTATTGTACTTCTGTGGGTAACCTCTGTATCCTAATTTTTCAAATGGTAGAACCTGGTTCACAAACTATCCACCTGCCGACAGATGGGGGGCCTTGGGTTGTATCCATAGGAGTGCAATGTTTGTTTTTTTCCTGGCCAAAATTAGTTTTTCAACAAGGTTCTTTGGTATCTCAACTATTGTTCCTTGTCCAAAATGCCTAGCAGACACTCTGGGGGTGCATGGCACCGGTATTGACAGGACAGAGGACAAAAGATCAGTCACCAATTTCCAGTGCTGGGCCACAACAGGGCATGCCCAAATAACGTGGTTAAATTCAGCATTTGAGGTATTTACATTTCATGCAGGTGGAGTCGGGCATGTGATTCCTAGATGGATAAGTCTGGCGGATAATGTATAATTGAGTCAGTTTGTTATTAATGGCCAGGAATACTTGTAGGTGTGAAGAGCAGACCCCCTCCCAGCCTTCATCTGTCAAAAGATCAACTTTAACATTACATTTCTTTCAGGTGAAATTGTGCATCACAAAAAGGTGGCCTAGCTATAGACAGCTGAAGTTGCATAGCTGTTTAAAGTGTGTGTGTGTGTGTGTGTGTTGTACTTCAACTGTACTTCTCCTATGGATCACAGGAATGTGCAGTTCTGCACTCCTGTGTCCCGTTTTCAGACAGCTAAAGCCCACTCTTGGCTGATGTCAGTGCTGGTTCAGGTTCTGAAAAGATCTCAGCAATATGGTCGGGATTCACCCAGATAGATGCCTGGTTCGGCAGCTGGCTCAGCCTCTCGGCGAGCTGCTGAGAGCCTGAGCCAGCCGATCCTGCCCCTATACAGCCCAGAGCTCCAGTGAGTGCTAGAGGAGCAAAGAGCCGGTGACTGACAGGCACTACCTTTTTGCAGCCTGAAGACAGGGCTGAGCAATCAGCGATTGATCGCTCAGTTCTTGGTCTTATAGCCGGGTACAGATGTAGCATTTGGCTTTTTTTTTTTTTTTTTTTTTTTTTTTTTTTTTTTATTAGAGTTCCGAACTTTAATTTTTTAATATTTAAAACTGACCCATGCTTTTCTCTCCATGGCCATCTTGAGTAGGGGCAGATGATCCACGTGGCACTTTATTTCCTGGAATACATCTGCTCTTTGCTAAGCACGTCGTCCTGCCTGCATGTCTGAGCTAAGAGGGCCCGCCTCTCCTGCATTAATCTAGGTTCTTTCTTTGAATGTTTTTAAACGTGTGTGTGTGTGTGTGTGTGTGTGTGTGTGTGTGTGTGTGTGTGTCTAAACCCCCGTGCCAGCATATCTCACAGGAGTGGGAAAAGTTTTGCCGTGTATGGTCTTAAGTGATTGGTTCGCAAGGGATACAATGTCGGTGCCTTTGGAAGAGATTGTCTGATCCTACTTGGCTACATCAGCGGGATTTGGTGACTAGTGCAAAAGAGAAATAATAAAAACATGTCCAATACCATTTTTAGTGCTTGTTAAACCTTTGAAGGCTTGGTTCTTCTAACTGTGCATACTGTATCTGTAACCTTAGTGTTATTGAGGAAAAACTTTTTTTTTTTTTTTATTTTTTTTTTTTTTGCAGATCGTATGTGGCTATAGCCACACTATGGGCCTAACTGATCAGGGTTACCTCTACTCCTGGGGAGCAAACATGAATGGGCAACTGGGCATTGGAAACAAAAGCAACCAGCTCTCTCCAGTGAGAGTAGAAACAAATGAGCGGTAAATATTATAAATTTATTTTCTGAAGGCAAAGGCCCTAGATAATAAAATGGTGGCTGTTCATTTTAATGTGTGGTGTTTTTTTTTTTTTTTTTTTTTTTTGCAAAAAGCAGGGGGTTGGCATTAATACCAAGCAAAAAAAAAAACAAAGGAAGGCGCCTCTGAGTGCAGCAGCAAGGTATAGGCTTTAATAAAACAGATTAAAAACACTCACAGATTCCAAGTGTTAATGGGGCATGCAAAGATTATCCCTCCAGGGAGGGTTTCCACACGTCAATGTCCTCAGCTTCATCGGGTAAAAGAACTGTCCCATGCCGCTCCTGCGGCCGCCATGATGTTTATAATAAAGCCGGCTGTGCAGCACAGTACAGGTGGAGGCTTGGGAAGCGCTGCCGAGTGTCCGAGGGTAATGACATCACTGTAGTGCGACGCGTTTCCTTAGCTGCAGGTCCGATGTTTAGGGATCCTGCGCTACTTCGTCAGGCAGGTAGAGGGAGCCGGTGCAATGGAAAAGATACATACAACAGTCCTTATATATATGTGTATACATGCCTAGTATGTTGTTGAGGAGGAGGGGCAAGGAAAAAAGGGGAAAACAGAGAATATATAGCATGATCCCAAAGGTGATTTGTAAGAAAGGAACATAATAAGAAGAACCTTATATGGAAAAGAAACGAAATAATATTTGTAGTACCGCCGGCGTCCTCGCCGTACCCTGTCAAGA
>BLSH010358896.1:506271-529665 GCA_018402905.1 Glandirana rugosa
TAGGTGGGTGTCCGAGTTGGCAGCATTATCCTGCAAGTCACCTTACTTGGTCCTTCATAAGGACAAGGCGGTTTTGCGACCTTCCCCTTCGTTTCTTCCGAAGGTGGTTTCTTCTTTTCATTTAAATGAGGATATTGTTCTTCCCTCATTGTGCCCGCACCCGTCGCATCCCAAAGAAGTTGAATTGCATTCTTTGGATGTGGTGAGGGCTTTGCGGGTGTATTCGTTTTTTACAGCTTCTTTTCGGAAGTCTGATTCTTTATTTGTGCTTACGGAAGGGTCGGCAAAGGCATGGCGGCCTCGTCGGCTACCATTTCTCGTTGGATAAGGAAGACCGTGACTCATGCATATGAGATTCGGGGCAAGGTTCCCCCGTTTCCAGTCACGGCACATTCCGCCAGGGCAGTTAGTACTTCCTGGGCGTTTTAGACACCAGGCCTTGGTGTCTCAGGTGTGCAAAGCGGCTACTTGGGCCTCAGTGCACACGTTTACTAAGTTTTACAAAATTGATGTTTCAGCATCTTCGGATGCTGCCTTGGGCCGCAAAGTATTACAAGCGGCAGTGTAGGCGCGATTAGCACCGCCTGAGAGGGCTTTTTCTGTTGGGTACAGTTGTTATAGTTTGCCCACCCCTCTTGATTGGCACAGTTTTGGGACGTCCCCACGTGTCATAAGAAGGCTTCATCTGTCAGTGAACGGAAGAGTAAAAGGGATTTTATTATAACTTACCGTAAAATCCTTTTCTCTGAGTTCACTGGCAGACGCAGCACCCACCCCTCTGTGTTGAGTTTGTATGGCTTGTTACGAACTGATGTGCTATGCAGAGCAGGGGGATTATATGCTAAAGTGAGGATGGCCCCCTGGGAGGGGCCAACCTATGCTTTTGTTTTATTTTTGCCTAGTCTACTCCTAGTAGTATGAGCATAACCCACGTGTCATAAGAAGGCTGCGTCTGTCAGTGAACTCAGAGAAAAGGATTTTACGGTAAGTTATAATAAAATCCCTTTTTTGTGATTCGGCACTCCATCGCTTTAACTGACAATTGCGCAGGTGTGCAACGTTGTACCAAAACGAAATTGCCGTCCTTTTTTTTTCCCCACAAATAGAGCTTTCTTTTGGTGGTATTTGATCACCTCTGCGGTATTTATTTTTTGCTTGTGAGGCACTCAAAAGAGAAACGGATCAAGGTCCCCTGGATCCTTTCTGTCTGAATTTTGATCCGAACTGTCCCTGGATCCCTGTGGAGTGATTACCCTGTGTTTTCTACGCTGTGGGTGTCTAACCGCGGAGCCTAGTTGATGTCCTGGAGGGTTGACCGTAACTTGGTTTATGCACATATATCCAGAATTATCTGGTAAGAGTACCCTATCTATAAATGGTGGAGGTTCACTTTGCACGCTGGTGGATTCTGTGATCGTAGTTCACTACTCAACACATATGGATTGATTTATTAAGACTGTATTTACCTCCATGGAAACATGTTACACATTGGGTAATATTTACCTACACTGTCAAGCACTTTTAAGTCTAGTATAAGCATTTTCTATATACATCACTATAAATAGTGGGTTTATATCCAAGGTTTACTAGCGCTGCACTGTTTGGAGTTTAATTTGTGTTCAGTTTATGTTAAAGGTGATTGTGCTGGCTGCTTGTGTTATATAATTTTATTGGTAGCGCGGTATTTTATTTACCATATTTATTTTTTGTGCTATAAACAAAAAAAAGGGCGACAATTTTGAAAAAAAACAACAATATTTCTTGCTTTTTGCTAAAATACAAATCTAAAAAAAAAATATGTAAAAAAACAAAGTTATTCATCAGTTTTGGTCGATATATATACTTCCTCATATTTTTGGTAAAAAAAACGTAGTCAGCGTATATTGATTGGTTTGCGCAAAAGTTGCCGCGTTTACAAACAATGAGAATTCATTTATGGGGTTTTTATTTCTTACTAGTAATGGCAGCGATCTGCGATTTTAGCAGTACTGCGACATTGCAGCAGACATGTCGGACTCTTTTGACACTTTTTTGGGACCATTGGCAGTGCTATGAAAATGCACTGATTACTGTGTAAATGTCACTGACAGGGAAGGGGTTAACACTAGGGGATGATCAAAGGGTTAACTGTGTTCCCTGGGAGGTGTTTCTAACTGTATGGGGGCTGGGCTGGGCTGAGTGGGGGAGGAGAGTGATTGCGGCTCACATATACAGGAAGCATGCGATCACACTCCTCCACTATCAGAACAGAGATCCGTGTGTTTACACACACGGATCCCATTCTTTCACTGCGGGGGAGCGATCGCGGGTAGCCGGCGGTCCGCCCTACCTGCTCCCTGGCTCCCCCAATACACGGCACACGGACGCTCATAATCCGCGATCTTGCTGCCTCCGTCAGGTGACTGCAGTTTGCGATATCGAGCCAAGTTGCCAACGGCGTGCGGTCGGCAACTGGTTAACATTCTATTGACACCCGCAGCGTTTCACAGAAGGCAGTGTGACCTGCCTGCGGGAGAGATGCAATGCGGGAACCGGCGCTGGAATCACGCTGGTTCCTGCATCGCATATGTGTGAACCTAGGCTCAATGTTCAATACTAGTGACCTAGATGTACCAAAAAAGTTCCCTAAATATCAAGCCAAGTACACCCCAGTATAAACAATTTAAAGTGGTTCTGAAGGCTCAGGGTTTTTTTTTTTTTACCTTTATGCATTCTATGAAATGAAAGCAACAGTTTAACCACTTGCCGACCGCCGATCGGCAATTGACGGCGGCAAAGTGGCTCTGTAACGCGGATCGCCGTCATATGATGGCGGCGGCGTGATTGCGCCTAGTGAGCGTGCGCGCGCCGCCGGAGGCGCGCCCGCGCGCTCACTGTGTTCGGGGAGGGCCAGGGAGTGGGTGCGGCGGCTTCGATTGCCGCCGGCTACCCGCAATGGCCCCCCCGGAGTGAAGGAACGGAGGTCCGTGTATGTAAACACGGACCTCCGTTCTGTGAAGGGGGAAGGGCTGTGATCACAGCCTTCCTGTATACGAAGGCTGTGACCACTTCCCTTCCCCAGCTAGGGCAGTCCCCATACAGTTAGAACACGCCCAGGGAACATAGTTAACCCTTAGAGCGCCCCCTGCAGGTTAACCCCTTCACTGCCAATGGCATTTACACAGTAATCAGTGCATTTTTATAGCACTGATCGCTGTATAAATGCCAATGGTCCCAAAAAAGTGTCAAAATGGTCCGACATGTCCGCCCCAATATCGCAGTACCGCTAAAAATCGCAGATCGCCGCCATTACTAGTAAAAATAAAAACCCCAAAAATGTATTCTCATCATCCATAAACGCGACCACTTTTGCGCAAACCAATCAATAAACACCGATTGCGATTTTTTTTTTTTTTATCGCAAATATGAGGAAGAATATAAATCGGCCAAAAACTGTAAAAAAAATTTTTTTATATTTTTTTTTTGGATTTGTATTTTAGCAAAAAGTAAGAAATTTGGGTTTTTTTGCAAAATTGTCGCTTTTCTTTTGTTTATAGCGGCAATCAGAAATGACGCAGAGGGGATCAAATACCACCAAAAGAAAGCTCTATTTGTGGGGGAAAAAAGGACGCAAATTTCGTTTGGGTACGACGTCGCACGACCGCGCAATTGTCAGTTAAAGCGACGCAGCGCCGAATCGCAAAAAGGGCTCCGGTCCTAAAGCTGGAAATCCTTCCGGGGCTGAAGTGGTTAAAAATAAAAAATATTAATAATAATAAAATGTAAGTGCCCCTGTCCCCCAATGAACGTGCGCGTTGGCCCAGCAGATGTGCAAACATTGATTGTCCCACACATGTGAGGTATCGCCACAAACATCAGATCATGGGCAGTAATTTTAGCACTAGACCTCCTCTGTAAATCTAACGCAGTAACCTATAAAGGCTTTTAAAGCATCGCCTAAGGATAGTAAAATTTACGTTGTTGCCGTTGCACGGGTATGCACAATTTTAAAGCATGACATGTTTGGTATCTATTTACTTTGCGTAACTTCATCTTTTAAACTTTACAAAAAAATTGGGTTATGTATTGTGTTTTTTTTGCATTAAAGGAGTTATAAACCCTCAAGGTTTTTCACCTTGATTCATAGGATGCATTAAGGTAAAAAGCCTTCTGCACTGCAGCTGCCCCCCAGAGCCCCCCTTTTTCTTACCTGAACCCGATCTTTCCAGCAACGAGCATGAGCCCAGCAGCTCCAGCCGCTGTCTTGGGTCCTCATTGGATAGATTAATAGCAGTGGGAGCCATTGGCTCCCGCTGCTGTCAATCAAATCCAGTGACACGGGAGTTGGGGACGGGGCCGAGTCCTGCTGTCCGTGTCAATGGACGCAGCAGTAGGTCTTGGAAACGTGCCCGCACGGGTGCCCCAAGGAAAGTGGACACCCCAGAAAAGGAGGATTGGGGCCACTTTGTGCAAATTCCTTGCACAAAGCAGCTATGTATGACATGTTTGTTATTTTCCAAAAAAAAAACAAAAACCTTTACAATAATTTTAAGACTCAAAGTGTGTTTTTTCCCAAAAATTGCATTTGAAAAACCACTGCGCAAATACCATGTGACATAAACTGCTAAATGCACCAATTTATTATCTAGGGCAGTGGTCTCCAAACTGCGGCCCCCACGGGCTAGATTTGCTTGCCTTTATCTGGCCTTTGGGGCACTATTCCATCAACTGACACCAGTGATGGGGCACCATTTCCCCTACTGGGATGTGAAAAGGTGGAAGAGCTTACACACCTGTATTCATTTATTCATTCCCCCTACTGACACCATCAATGGGACACTATTCCTCCTATTAAAACCAATGTTGGGTCACTGTTGCTGGAGCATTTTCTACTCTCAATGGCCACAGTCCGCCCCCCCTAAAGCCTGAAGGACAGTAAACCGGGTCCCTTGCTTAGAAAGTTTGGAGACCCCCCGATCTAGGGCCTCAGTTTTAAAAAAATATATAATGTTTGGGGGTTCTAAGACATTTTTTAGGAAAAAATACTGATTGTAGAAATATAACAAAATACATGTGACAGCTTAGTATCAACTAGAAAAGGAGCAAGAAAGGGATCTTCCTGGCCATGGGGATGTTTAGTTTACCATTATTGGTGAATACTCTTCCATGTGACTGTTTGGGGGAGTGTCCGGGGTGGGGGGCTCAAGGACTATTATTGAGGTGGAGTGCTATAGGTGGATTGAGGTGGCGGATAAGTATACAAAGCCTTTTTGCATTTCTAAGGACAAGAATGTTATCCTGGTTGTGAAGATCTTTGGTGGGTTGATATTCTTTCTTTGTACCAATTTATGAGCTGTGCATCAGGCTTATTAGTAGCCTCTGTTTTATTCACTTTGTATTATTTGTCTATATAATACACAAATAGTGGTTGTGTTGACAATATAGCCCCAAGTTGAAAGCAATTAACCTCAGTGACATCTATTTGATACATATTTGAAATCTTTCTGGTTAGTGATCCTTTGTTGGAACATTATTTCTTTTTCACTTGGTATTTAATTTGATTCATATATAGTATACTGTCTGATTTATATGTATTATTTACAGAGTTGAGCACTCGATACGGGCCACTCCCAGGAATATTTGGACATTAGGCTATTATATGCTTATGGGTTGTATGGTGGACCTCCAACTGTATGCAGATGTGAGTATAAATATATAGGAGCAAATATGATCCTTGGTTTATACTGGGGTGTACTATGCCCCTTTTTGTTCCTATGCTGAAGATGACTTTGATTGGTGTTTATGGAATTTTTTTTTTTTTTTTTGAACCATTATTGGTCATTGACTGTTGCAGCGATTTTTGGCCCCATCTCTCATTTTTCCTGTGGTTGTTTTCCTTTTATGCAAGAAGATGTTGTCGGCCCACCCGTTGTATGTTCTTTTTGTAAGTATCATGTTTTCTTTTTTCTTCTCTTTCTTTCTTGGACAGATTTTTATACTCTGGACACATTTTTGTACTTGTTTGCATTGTGATGGAACTGTATATAAGTATTTCTATGTTTTTTTGATTTATAGATCAAGATTGATATGTAACATATTTGCTGTCTTTGATATATAGTCCTGAAGAAGCAGAGTACCAGTGAAACGTGTAGACTCAACAAAGGACAAAAGGTACATATGATATCTGGTGTTTTTAAGAATTTTTGATATTTTGGATCTACAGTATCTCATAAGTGAGTACACCCCTCACATTTTTGTAAATATTTTATTATATATTTTCATGGGACAACACTGAAGAAATTACACTTTGCTACAATGTAAAGTAGTGAGTGCACAGCTTGTATAACATTGAACATTTGCTGTCCCCTCAAAATAACTCAGCACACAGCCATTAATGTCTAAACCACTGGCAACAAAAGTGAGTACACCCCTAAGTGAAAATTTCCAAATTGAGCCCACTTAGCCATTTTCCCTCCCCGGTGTCATGTGACTCGTTAGTGTTACAAAGTCTCAGGGTGAATGGGGAGTAGGTGTGTTAAATTTGGTGTTATTGCTCTTGCTCTTTTATACTGGTCACTGGAAGTTCAACATGGCACTTCATGATCTGAAAAAAATAATTGTTGCTCTACATAAAGATGGCCTAGGCTATAAGATTGCCAAGACGCTGAAACTGAGCTGCAGCACGGTGGCCAAGACCATACAGTGGTTTAACAGGACAGGTTCCACTCAGAACATGCCTCACCATGGTCGACTAACGGAGTTGAGTGCACGTGTTTCGCGTCATATCCAGAGGTTGTCTTTGGGAAACAGACCTATGAGTGCTGCCAGCATTGCTGCAGAGGTTGAAGGGGAACCATGAATGCCAACATGTACTGTGCCATACAGAAACAGAGCATGAGCCCCTCCCTTCGGAGACTGGGCCGCAGGGCAGTATTCCAACATGATAACAACCCCAAACACACCTCCAAGACAACCATTGCCTTGCTGATGATAAAGGTGATGGACTGGCCAAGCATGTCTCCAGACCTAAATCATATTGAGCATCTGTGGGGCATCCTCAAACGGAAGGTGGAGGAGCGCAAGGTCTCTAACATCCACCAGCTCCATGATGTCGTCATGGAGGAGTGGAAGAGGACTCCAGTGGCAACCTGTGACGCTCTGGTGAACTCCATGCCCAAGAGGGTTAAGGCAGTGCTGGAAAATAATGGTGGCCACACAAAACATTGACACTTTGGGCCCACATTTTCACTTAGGGGTGTACTCACTTTTGTTGTCAGCGGTTTAGACTTTAATGGCTGTGTTGAGTTATTTTGAGGGGACAGCAAATTTACACAAGCTGTACACTCACTACTTTACATTGTAGCAAAGTGTCGTTTCTTCAGTGTTGTCCCATGAAAAGATAGAATAAAATATTTACAAAAATGTGAGGGCTGCACTCACGTGAGATACTATACAATCTATGATGTCATAACATATATTCTAATAAATACATGTGCATTTAACAGATATTTTTGAAGGCATGATACCTATGAGTCATTCTTGCACACCCCTTTTTTGTTTCCAAATACGTGTTTATTTTGTTGGGTTTATGACCTTCTAGGACAGGGGTGTCCAACCTTTTGACCTTCCTGGGCTGCACATAAAATACACTAACAATTAGGATAGCATATGAGCATAAAAAAAGTTGGGCAGATCACAAGTTAAGATCACAAGTTAACGATCACTGATATAGATAATATACTTATCTGAGTGATAAAACTTAATTTTTTTGTAATTTTTTTTTATTATAAAAGTAAAAGTGGGTAAATAAAACTAGTGCAATATTTGACACTGTTTTTGATAAACTAACAAACACATCAATATCTGGTTCGATGGATGTGGTAGCAATTCTCAATTAACCCTCAATGTGCTCCTCAGATATCTTGGTTCTAATTTTGCCCTTCATGTGCTTTATCCTTGAAAATAGTTGCTCTCAAATATAGGCGCTGCCAAAAACTGATGACAAGAATAAGGTGTGATTGGCTGCATGTGTTGGCTAAGTGTAAATGCATTCCCCCTAACCCCCCCCCCCCCACACCAAAAAATCAACATTATTAAAGGGGAAATCTACCCTAACACTGAAATCGTTACATCTACAGGCATCCACGAAGCTCTGCAGAGGACACAGCCGATAATGTCTGTGAAATGAATGGGGAGTGATGTCACACATGCAGGTACTTTGGGGCTTACGTTGTCGCCTGCCTCCTCTGCACCCGCCTACGCAGTGAAGCCGTCGCTGACAACTCAGCGTGGGACCGGACAGGAGCAGCTTCAGTGGTATGTATACTGATTTCTTCTTTATAGGGCTAAACTTTCCCTATACGATTTTGTGTTGGGCCAAATTCATAGCTGTATGGGGGCTGCATAAATATTCATATGTGGTTTTATATCTAGATTAGGATTGATATGTAACATATTTGCTGCCTTTGAAGTATAGACCTAAAGAAGCAGAGTACCTGTGAAACACGTAGACACAACAAAAGACAAAAGTTACATATGACATCGGTGTTTTTTTTAAGATTTTGATATCTTGGATATACAGTCTATGATGTTTTAACTTATTTACAAAGGGGTGAGGGTCTAATGGTCCCTGGCCACGACCCCCATAGAGGAAATTTACTGGACTATTAAAGTAGCAGCATAATCGTAAGGACAAAGGGTAGGAAAAAGTTAAAACATTAGTTTATTAAATTAATAAATCATATAAAAATACAACAGCAAGGAGGGCATGGTACTTACTGTACAGCAACTCGGGTTTGTGCGTGTCCTGGGGATCCTATCCACCGCACTCAGGCAGGGGCGTCCTGCCTAAATACCCCAACCCAATGGCGTCATTGCCGGCGGCTGGTCACCACCCTGTGATGTCCATGGGACCAGCCGCCGGTAATGACACCATTGGGTTGGGGTATTTAGGCAGGACGCCCCTGCCTGAGTGCGGTGGATAGGATTCCCAGGACATGCACGAACCCGAGTGCTGTACAGTAAGTACCATGCCCTCCCTCAGTGTTTTTCTTCATTCCTCCCTCCATCCTACTTTGATGTATCTTTTAGTGCCTGGCCTTAGGCTTACCTCCCCCCTTTTTGCTGTACCTGTGTTTGCAGATTATGTGGTGGCCAACTTTGTATTTGACTTATCGTGGAAGCTTGGGATAAATGAGGGCTGCTATGGAGATTGATCTCCCCTTGCTATCCATCTGTCCTGGGATCATTAAATGTTTTTATCGTTTCTATCAGGTTTGTGATATTTACATATCACCTTCACCATTTATCACACTGGTCCATTACCTCCCCACACACCCCCTCACCTCACCTCACCCAATCCTTCCCCTTCCCTCCCTTCTCCCCCCCCCTATCCCCCCCTCTCTTTCCCTTTACCCCCACACCGCCCCCCTCCCTTTCCCACCCCCCGCTTTCCCACCCCCTGCTTTCCCTCTCCCTTCCCAGCCTCGGACCTTTTCAACTTATATACAATTATTACTATCACTATTTTAGATTCAATCAGTAACATTCCACGCACACCCCCTCTTCTGCCGACCAGGAACAATTACTCAGTGCTGTACTCTTGTTGTGGGCCATGGGTGAGTGAAGTTCAATGCGCATGATTATATTGATGTTTACGTCTTCTTTTCCCCCCTCCTATTAACAAAGTTATGTAATACTGTGTAAACTGTATAATTGTCAATATAATATACATATCATTCTCCAATGTATCCATTACCGCAGCTGTTCTCCTGAGGAAGTGGCAATTTAGGCCATGAAACATGTAGAGATATTACCAACTCCAACATCTGTGGCACTGCATTGGGATGTCCTCTCCCTTTTTTTTCAAAGGGAGAGTAACACTGAATGTCTGTGTATCTGACTATATTGTAACCACATTTGGTGTTAATATCCCTCTTTTGCTGTTGTGTTTTTATATGATGTATTGATTTAATAAACTAATGTTTTATCTTTTACATACCCTTTGTCCTTACAATTATGGTACTGTAATAGTCCAGTAAATTTCCTCTATGGGCATCCTGGCCGGGGACCATTAGACCCTCACCCCTTTGTAATTATGTTCATTCTGGATCAGGTACCATGTAACGTTCATTACACTTCTTTTTATCACTGAGGCACTTCAATGTTTGAACTTAAAATGTACAAGTCTTTATTACAATATAACAGATATTTTTTGAATGTGTAAATACCTATCGGCCATCCTTGAACACCCCTTTTTTTTTTGTTTCCAAATATGTGTTCACAGTGACATCCACATGAATGGCAGGACCCAAGGTGTTCCAGTAGAACATTGCCCACATCACACTGCCTCTGCTGGCTTGTGGCTTCCCATGCCTCCTGATGCCATCTTTTCCTCAGAAAGTAAGTGGTGCACACACACCTGGTCATCCATATGATGTATAAGAAAATGTGATTCATCAGACCAGGTCACTCTTTGTTTTATGGTCCATTTCTGATGCTTGCGTGCCTGTTGTTGGCTTTTATGGTTGTGGATGCGGGTCAGCATGGGCACCTTGGCCTATCTGCGATGCACATTTTTTCTGCTTTCAACACATCAGTTTCAGGGACAACATGTTCACTTGCTGCCTAATATATCCCATCCACTTTCAGGTGCTATTGTAACAAAATAATCAATGTTATTCACTTTACCTTGGAGTGGTCATGTGGTGAAGCGGTGAACAAAAATGCAGCGGACTCTGGACTGCAAACCGCAATCGGACCTGGGCCACTATGATGATTTGGATCAAGACTACAGCCACCGTGATTGTGTGTGTGAATCTGACAAGCAGACTCCGGCCTGTCTGGTGGAAGCATTCGGGCAGCTCCGCTGCGGCTTAACAGCTTGCACACACCCCTGGTAACAGCGCCCCCTTCATGTATACTGGGCTCTGCTTGCGCATCTGCAGGTACGAGATCAGCATAGCGGTGCTGCCGGAAATAGGGGGAAGAGCAGAGCAGGCACACATCCGCTCTCCTCCCCTTCTGTGTTTGACGTCACTTCGGGGTCAGCCTCTCGGTGTCCCCGGCCAGCTTGGCTGGGAAAGAATGTATTGCTTCAAGTCTCATCAAAGTGGTGCAACTTTCAAGTGGCATGAGTGTGAAAGGGGCCTTACACTATGTTTTACCACTTAGGTTGCCTAATTCTTGGGACACTGCTATATCTAGGGATCGGTTTGGTGTCTGAGGGTCCTTGAAAGGAGCTTGCATGTCTTGCATCTCTTTACCAGGGTTTATGCTATAATATTCCGTGCATATGATGCCCTATGACACATGCATTAACCCTTAAATTACCCTACATTTTTGAAGCTGCCCAAGGACACTAAAGCCTCGTATACACGATTAGATTTTCAGATGACCGTTCGTCCGTTTTTTTTGTTGAACGCTAGTCTCATGTCGAAAGTGAAGAAAATTCCACACGAAAATTCTTGTATGACAGAATTCAACTTTAGAAGTGATGTAATGTGTTGAATTGTTTTGTATGAATTCTTTCGTTTCTAAGCATGCGTAGTCTTGCTCTTATGATTTTTTTCGGACGAAAACCTTGGTAATTAAACGAAAATCGGATGTTGTGTTCACATCCAACAAAAATTTTATAGTCTGCACATCCAGCTTTTGTCTGAAAAATCAGAAGCGGCTGTCAAAAGCATCATACTAACGATCAGAAAATCGGCAGATCGTTCGTCATACGAAAATTACCGTACGAATTTTGCATCGTGTGTACGGGGCTTTACTCTGTATCTGACATTATGGGTAAGTCTTCTATATTAGGAACCCCCCCCCCCACACACACACACACCCCTTTTATTAACCTCACTTGGGGACATCGTTACCTGGCCTGGATAATTATATCCTCTGATTCAAGATACAGACACTGAATAACTGGGATGGTGGTTTGCCTACTCCCTACCCTCTTAGTTTGCTGTAGCAACCACAAGGGCTTTAATATTAATATTATTTCATATCCATAATTACTGTTTGTTGAAAGTCATTATTATATGATGTTTGTACTGTGACAGCAGGCAGGAAAAATCACCTGGTTGCATCCAGGATGCCAGGTATATTTGTCCCAGGTTTAGACTCTATACTGATCTCTACCACTTAGGGGAAATGCTGAGCGTCTTGCAGGGGGTAGAGGTAATCAGCCCAGCTGAGTTGAGCTGGCTCATTAAGGCCTTTACATAAACTCCCAGCAGGCATAGGTGAGTGCTCCACCCTGGAACCAGTTTCTGTGTGAATAGACTGGGGAGCGTTACACAGTTCCTGTGAGGTAAGAAGCCTGTGTGGTTGATTATAACAGCAGGGAGATAGGTGCTAGGTGTAGCACAAGGCTGCACCTAGCTGGCAGACAGGGAAACCTACAAAGTTTAGTAAGTGGCCAAGTTGGCAAGGATTTAATTTGATGTTTGTTTTTGTTTTGCTGTTTTTCTACAATTGTACATAGTATAAATAAACCACACTTGTGTTTTCATCTACAACTGCTGTTTCGCTGTGCCTGTTTTGTGTAGTGAACCCTTCCAGGGGGTCACACACCTGCTGCCGAGCTAACCCCCTTACAGTTGGTGGAGTATGCGGGCAGTTTTTTTTGAAAGGCCAGCATGGAAGAGTTACTGAGACAGATTGCTGTAGCAAATGCTAATCAACGACAAACAAATGCTAATCATCAGCGAAGTCTGGAAATTCAGCAGCAAAGTTTGGAAGCACAGCAACGAGCCCAGCAGCAATCAGGGGCTCGCTTAATTGACATGTTGCAGATGCAAGTGCAGAGACTCCAACAACAAATGGATGCCATAACACAACAGCGTCCACAGACCAGTGAGGCAAGTGGTTTGATTAATACATCATCATTTTGTGTGAGCCGTTTACTGCTGAAAATGACTGGGGAGGATGATCCTGAAGTGTTTTTGACCACATTTGAAAGGACTGCTGAGGGCCACACACGGATATACGGAGGTCCGCCATTTTTCCTTTTTCAAACCCTTCCCTCTTTGCCCTCCTTTCAGGAGGCTCACGACATACCCCCTTCAGAATTCTTTCCCTACGCCCAATTAACCCAACTGGGTTTCTTCACTGAGGTGCAATGCTGTATATTCTTTCCAGAAACCGGCTTTCGAACACCTTTGCCTCCACTCCCCTGGTGCCCCCCGGTACTGTGTCAATGATTTACTCTTCTCTAAATGCCATGGATTCCCCTGGGGCTGTGTCCTACAAATCCCATTGGGAGAGAGACCTAGGCTTCTCTATTGACCCTGAGGACTGGAATAAAATTACTCTATGGGAGACACCCAAGAGGGCTGTTGGATATCCCCAAGGAAACTTGGGAAAGTGAGTTCTCCCCACCGGAGTGTTCATTGAGCATGTCGCCCTGATGCAAGATAGGATTGCACAGGTGATGCCTATCGTCAAAGAACACTTGGCCCAGGTGCAGATAGCACAGCAAAGGGTGTACAACCGTAAGGCCAAAACCCGTACTTTTTCCCCGAAGGATAGGGTGTTGGTACTCATCCCTACGGTTGAAAGCAAATTCCTGGCCAAATGGCAGGGCCCATACGAGATAATTGAAAAAGTGGGTGACATGAACTACAGGGTCAGACGTCCAGGACGGCGAAAGCCAGAACAGATATACAACATTAATCTGTTGAAAGCCTGGAGGGATAAGGAATCCCTAGTCGCAGAAACCTTGATATCACCGACTCAGTCTGATTGCTTAATTCCCTATCAAAACCCCAAAAACAGGAGGTAAAAGAGTTTGTGCTCCGCAACAGAGGTGTTCTCTAAACTGCCGGGAGAAACATCTGGGGTAGAGCATGACATTATCACCCCGCCAAGTGAAAGAGTGAAACTAAAACCTTATCGAATACCGGAGGCCCGACTGGAGGCAATACATGGGGACGTTCAACGAATGCTTGAATTATGTGTGATAGAAGATTCCCAGAGTGACAGGTCCAGCCCAATCGTTTTAGTGCCCAAACCCAATGGGAGCTGGCGATTTTGTAACGATTTACTGCAGTTGAATAAAGTTATAAAATTTGACACCTACCCCATGCCTCGCATAGATGAACTGATCGACTGGCTGGGAACAGCCCGATACATGACAGCCGTTGATCTCATCAAGGGGTATTGGCAAATTCCCCTAGCTGAGTCAGCGAAGGAGAAAATGGCATTTATAACACCAGAGGGGACATTCCAATATAGAAGAATGCCGTTTGGGTTACAAAATGCTCCAGCAACATTCCAGCGGAAAATGGACAAGATTCTGAGGCCCCATCAGAAGTATGGTGCAGCCTACCTGGACGATGTGATTATCCGCAGTACGGATTGGGCCTCACATCTGCCAAAAGTGCAAGCCATGTTAGACTCCATAAGAGAAGCTAGGTTCACGGCCAATCCAAAAAAAATGTACCATTGGACAGGAAGAGGCCAAATATCTGGAGTACACTATTGGGAGGGGAGTAATAAAACCCCTAGTCAACAAAGTGGAAGCCATAGATAGTTGGCCGCGCCCCAACAGTAAGAAGCAGGTTTGAGCGTTCCTCAGAATTGCTGGATACTATTCATTCCTAACTTTGCTTCGCAGGCTGTGCCCCTAACCAACCTGACGAAAGGAAAAGTCTGTCATGGTGAAGTGGACCCCGGAAGCTGAAGCAGCCTTCCAGTCTTTGAAAAAAGCCTTATGTGGCCAGCCAGTGCTGTACTCCCCTGACTTTTCTAAGGACTTTGTTGTACAGACTGATGCATCAGATGTGGCCTTAGGAGCAGTGTTGTCCCAGGTTTGGAAGGGGGAAGAGCACCCAGTCATTTATCTCAGCAGAAAATTGAAATCCCATGAAGAGAATTATGCCACAATTGAGAGAGTGTTTAGCTGTGAAGTGGACGCTAGATTATTTTCGTTACTATTTGCTGGGTAGACACTTTAACCTGGTTACTGATCACACGCCCTTAAAATGGATGCCTCAAAACAAGGAGACAAACAGAAGGGTAAATAGGTGGTTCCTGGCCCTGCAGGAGTTCAACTTTACTGTGAAGCATCGCCCTGGTGTTCAAATGGGGAATGTGGATGCTTTGTCTTGGGTACCTGCATGCCTGACTGCTTGTGTTCCAAACCCCAGGTTCAAACAAGAGGGGGGGGTATGTGACAGCAGGCAGGTAAAATCACCTGGTTGCATCCAGGATGGCAGGTATTTGTCCCAGGTTTAGACTCTACGCTGAGTTCTACCACTAAGGGGAAATGCTGAGAGTCTTGCAGGGGTAAAGGTAATGAGCCCAGCTGAGTTGAGCTGGCTCATTAAGGCCTTTACATAAACTCCCAGCAGGCGTAGGTGAGTGCTCCACCCTGGAACCAGTTTCTGTGTGAATAGATGGGGAGCGTTACACAGTTTGTGAGGTAAGAAGCCTATGTGCTTGATTTATAACAGCAGGGAGATAGGTGCTAGGTGTAGCACAAGGCTGCACCTAGCTGGCAGACAGGGAAACCTACAAAGTTTAGTAAGTGGCCAAGTTTGCAAGGATTTAATTTGATGTTTGTTTTTGTTTTGCTGTTTTTCTACAATTGTACATAGTATAAATAAACCACACTTGTGTTTTCATCTACAACTGCTGTTTCGCTGTGCCTGTCTTGTGTAGTGAACCCTTCCAGGAGGTCACACACACCCGCTGCCAAGCTAACCCCATTTACAGTACCTATTGTATATTCTTTTACCTCACTCAGAATGCCTCAAGCTCCTGAAGAAGCACATCAGCGCAAAACTTGCAGAGCTTATTTTTTCCACACATCTACCTACACCAGGCCCACCCTGACTTTGACAGCTGCAATTCATTGACACAGCTATATGGCTATGATAGGGCTGTACTGGTGGTCATTGTGATGTTTATGTGTATATTTTGAATATTACTATATCGCGAGAGTTGTAATTCGCACTTTGTATTTAATTTAACTGTAATAAAAACTATTTTTAGACATTTTTGTGTACGCTGGTGCCTAAAAAGTCCATTAGTGTTCACTTATAACATTTGTCTGGGTAAGGACTGGTTGGGAGCAGTGACAATGTATCTGTGGGCAGAAGCTTCTGATGGGGGTGTAAGGAAGGGGGGGGGCAGCAACAATGTATTCTCTGCTTCCCCCCTTTACTATTCCTAACCCCCTCATCAGATGCTCTTCTCCCTCCCGCCAGCTTTTAGCTGCTGCAGGGTGATCCACAAAAGATCGGTGTGCTGCACAGAACACTATGGGATCCTCCCCCCGTGGGTTGGGTTGATTTAATCAAGATGGTGTACTTACCGAAATTCTTGTATTTCTTTCGTAACTGGCATTTTCCCCTACTGAATTCCTTTTTTACAAAGGTGAATGGTGTACTCACTGGTTTCATTTGGTCAGGTGGAATTCCATGGTTGGCCCTGTCTATGTTGCAGCTGCCCCTTGGTATGGGGGGGATTATCTCTCCCCGGTTCCAGCTTTACTACTGGGCAGGGCCGGCCCTACCATGGGACCCAGGCGGGACTTGAGAGGGGTGGCAAAGGGGGCTCTTCATTTAGCTCTGAAACACTGTCTGCACCCATGCCTTAGGGCGCCAAGATGGGGAAGCGGAGCGGCAACATGCACCATCACTTGTACAGGACCCCCCTCACACCCAACCAATGGCACAGCAAACAGGGGGAGGCCGGTCTCAGATGGGAGCAGAGCGCTCCTAGTTTGAGCAGCGGGGAGCCCAGCCACAAAAATGGATGGCTGCTGTGCCGCCTGGACGGAGCGGGAGTCAGACTGGACTGAAGGCAGCGGGGAGGAGCCTGCATCGAAGGTGAGGTGTGACGGCATAGGTCTCACTCTTTCAAGCGGCACAATGTGGCTCGGCTTTCTTGCTGAGAGGAGATAGGCAGGGGAAGCGCAGCAGCTGTCTGAGTAAGACACCTGCCTGAAACCCTCTGCCTCCTGACCACTGCACCCCTGGCCTATGAGCACCTCTTCACCCCCCACGCTCACCTCCCTACCTGGGACTGCACAACCCCCACCACCCACTGCTATCTGATGTTGGAGAGGTTCTCCTCTGTCTTGTCCCTCTGACCCCTACCTGTCCCTCTGCCCTCCTCCTGTGATGCATGCCCACCTTCTGTGACACTGCCCCCCCACCTGTCACTCTGCCCTCTCCTGTGACGCATGCCCCCCTCCTGTCCCTCTGCTCACCTCCTGTGACGCATGGCCCCCTCCTGTCCCTCTGCCCACCTCCTATGATTCAGTTCCCCACCTGTCTCTCTGCCCTACTCTTGTGACGCTGCCCCCACCTGTCCCTCTGCCCACCTCCTGGGATGCTGCTACCCTCCTGTCCCTCTACCCAACTCATGTGTCGCTGCCCCCACCTGTCCCTCTGCCCGCCTCCTGTGACTGCCCCTACCTGTCCCTCCTACCTTTTTACAATTTGTCTAACCTTTGTCATTCTGTTGAAACCGAGCCAGGATCACTTTCATTACGTCATTTGCACACGCACAGATTTGTGGCTATATACGGCATGAGGTGTGTGCTGTGAGTCTATTCCAGCCAATGCCATGCCTCTGTCATCCACTCTCTGCGGCATTACATTGCAATCCCGCGAGAGTACAGCCCGGTGCCCAGTTTCCTGAGACACTCCATGTGACTTACTATGTCACTTGGGAGTGTAAACCTCAGCCCCAATCACAGCAATTACAGCGAGGAGAGAATGCAGCTTGCTAAAACTACACCAAAACCGCAAATATCCCCCAATGTTAAAATTCTTTTCACTTTTATTAGTACCTTTGTTCAGAAAACAGGTGTAGGTGTGTAAATTGTAGACATGACAGATTTCATTGCCATAGTAATCCTAGGATGAAAATGAGGCTTGGTTATCACTTAATGCACATGTGCGAGATTCTGGCCATTACCACAACAAAGGGCAGAAGTTTTACAGTGCATAGATGCGGAAGACAGAAGTTAAAATGGCGCCGGCTTCGGACCAGAGGCATGGAAACAAAAATAAGCTGCTAAAAAGTAAGAATGGACCAAGGAGGTTTATTTATAAGACAGAATGATTTTAAAAGCTTTTGTGTAGTGGTTATATAAATTTTTAGGATTTGTTTGGCTGAGTTTACTTCCTCTTTAAATGAACTAGATTGCCTGGCTTGCATTTATATATGCCTCAAGTTTAGCTTTGACATAAAAAAAGGAATTTGACTTGCCTGTAAATTCCATATTTTGAAGTACAGGACACAAAAAATATGAGTGAATGAGAGATTCACTCAAAAAGAGGTCATTAGGACACTACGGTATTGAAAAAAGGTAACTTTATTGAAAATATTGATAGCAAGTGATACAAACTGTATAAAAACTGAAATTACCAAAGTATTCATTGACCCTGGGCTATAGGCTTGTACCTTCAGGCTTTTGGACACTGCCAAAAAGCAAACAAGTGGTGTCCTGGAAAGCTTTGCCAAACTTCAAGTGCACAGCAATGTTTTTTTTTTTTTTTTTGGAGAGCAGTGGCTTCCTCCCATGGTGTTCTGCCATGGACACGCTGCTTGTTCGAAGATGTCCAAGTCCCATCAAGTTCCAGTGATGTCTTCAAGCCTTTAGTTGTTACTCACAGGTTCTTCATTACCTCATTGAGGACTCTGCGTTGTGCCTTGAATCATCTTGGGTAGGTGCCCACTTCTAGGAAAAGTAGCCACAGTACTAAACTATCTTCATTCATATATAATTTGTCTAACTGTTGACTGATGCCTAAAAACTTTGATAGTGCTTTGTATCTCAGACATGTGCACTGCTGAAAAATGTGTTCATTTTCGTGTCATTCGTTTTTTTTTTTGTTTTTTTTTCATTTTGCTGGTCATTCGTTATCACAGTTCGTAGATTCGAAATTCGAAAATCTGAAATAATAACTAATAATAACTTTACTATTACTAACTATTAAATTACAGGTATTGGAATTTCCTTTCGAATCTGGCTGTTAGTGAATGTAACGAATACAAATTTGTCCAAAGTTGCAAATTATCTGAACAAATGCCGGATCTAAACAAATTGAACGGAACACATTAATAATAAATAATACATTTTTTTATTTATTATTTGTTACATTCCATTCGTTTAGATACGGCATTTGTTATTTCAGATAATTCGTAACTTCGGATAAATTCTTCTTCGTTATATTCAGTAACAGCGAAATTTGAAAGGAAAATCCAATACCTATAATTTATTAGTTAGTAATAGTTAAGTGATTATTAGTTATTTCAGATTTTCGAATTTTGAATCAACGGTTCTACGAAATTATGAATTTTTGAATATTCGAATATTCAGAAAAATTTGTTAAACGGGTTTTCGTTAATTCAGATATTTACGAATTAACAAATTTGTCGAAATTCGTTAAACAAATTCGGAACAAAACAAATTGCATGTCTAGTGATTAAATACCACCAAAAAAAAAGCTTTATTTGTGTGAATAAAATGTAATAAATTTTCTTTGGGGACAATGTCGCATGACTGTGCAATCACTATATAAAGTAGCATAGTGCCGAATAGCAAAAAATGGCCTGGTCATGAAGGGGGTAAAGTGTTCTGGGGCTGAAGCGGTTACAGCATTCTTAGTGCCACCCCCCACCCCAACAGCAGTCAGAATGGGGGGTATACTTGTTTGACACTGTTGTGATGTTTTGTTTTGCTGTTCAGCAAGAATTATACTCCTTGTGGCGTTTAGCAGTATGCAAGTATGCTATAAGTAGTGTGTAATCTTTTGTGGCTAAGACGTCCTGGAATATACAGACCCCTGTGTGGTCCCCCAGGGTCTGGAGACTGTATATTCCAGGACTTCTAAGCCACGAACGATCGGCTGCTTCTAGCATACTTGCATCTCATGTTTGTGAGTAGTTTTTGATATATATCTTTTATCTTTAATACAATTTATGTGAGATAATGCACTAGGCTGGTGCGCCCTCTTTTCTTTCCATTTTCTAGCGATGTCAAGGACACCCTCAGTCCTAGAGGGCATGAAAGCCTGAAGCAATATCCCTGGTGAAGTGGATCATCGCTGTTTTTTTCTGTCGTGTTCCTCAAGATGTTGCCAGGGGTTCCATGAGCAGTGGTGGATTTATTCTCTGCTGACAGTGACCACCAATGTAAGGGGGCCCTTTATTAACCACCAGATAAAGAGGGAATTTCTTCACCAACTACTTGTGCAAGGGGACACTACAATTTTTAACCATCTGTTCTTCTTTTCTGGCCGTTATTTTTAATTTCATTTCATGATTATTACTGAATAAAGATTTGCTGTGTAGGGCAGGCGTATTTTAAAAAAATGATCTACCTGGGTGTCAAATACTTTAGTTATGCTGCATCTTTTATTTAATATTTTCTACAAATCACGTTAATGTACTGTTAGCTGTAGATATGATCATTTTAAAACAGAGGTTCCCAGAAACATGAAAATAATTTAAAGAGTTTCTCTGGGGTGGAGAAAGGTGTTGCCCTACCAAGACATTTTCTAGCTATTAGGCAGGATGGCTGTCAAATGTCACAGTTTTCAGAGTAGGACAAAGACTAATGATGCAAAATATAAATATAACATTTTTTAATAAGCTTTTCCTGGTCCCCCACATTGATCAAAAAGTGAATGAATTTTGTGAATAAAACCACGGCCGTGGCATATGTGAACCATCAGGGCGGAACGAGAAGCTCTGCGGCAGCATTAGAAGTGGCTCACATCCTGCGGTGGGCAGAGCTTCACGTGCTGGCACTCTCCGCCGTTTACATTCCGGGCGTCGACAATTGGCAAGCGGACTACCTCAGTCGACAGAGGTTGGATTGGGGAGAGTGGTCCCTACATCTGGATGTGTTCCGCCAGCTTTGTCTAAAGTGGGGCACGCCAGACATGGACCTGCTGGCGTCCCGGATCAATCGGAAGGTTCAGACCTTCATGAGCAGAGCAAGGGATCCGTTGGCAGACGCAGTGGATGCCCTCGTGGCTCCGTGGAGCCGGTATTGGCTAATCTATGCCTTTCCCCCTCTCAAGCTGCTTCCACGCCTGTTGCGCAGGATAGAGGCGGAGGGTATTCGAACCATTCTGGTAGCGCCAGATTGGCCTCGGCGTCCCTGGTACGCCGACGTGGTGTGGATGGTGGTGGACGTTCCCTGGCGCCTCCCGCTTTGCGAGGACCTTCTGTCTCAGGGCCCAATCTTGCACCCTGCTTTACCCTTTCTGGCTTTAACGGCCTGGCTATTGAATCCCAGGTCTTGAGAGACTGGGGGGTCTCCGCTTCGATGATCCCCACCATGCTCAAGGCACGTAAGTGCTCTACCCGGAAGATATACCACCGCACTTGGAGGGCGTATATCGCCTGGTGCGAGGTGGGGGGGTGGAACCCCCGTTCTTTTTCGGTGTCCCGGGTGCTGGCCTTTCTTCAACAAGCCCTAGATCACAAACTCACGTTGAGCACTATCAAGGGGCAGGTTTCTGCCTTGGCGATCTTTTTTCAGCGTCCTTTGGCGACGCATTCGTTGATCCTTACTTTCATACAGGGGGTTCGACATGTTGCCCCCCCAGGTGCGTCCGCCTATGGCACCTTGGGTCCTCAATTTGGTCCTCTCTGGGCTTCAGAAACAGCCTTATCCCCACAGGGATAAGGCGGCCTTGTGCCTGTCACCTTCCTTCTTGCCGAAGGTGGTCTCTTCTTTCCACATTAATGAGGAAATTGTCCCTTCCTCGCTGTGTCCACGCCCGTCCCATCCTAAGGAGGTTGCCTTGCATTCCTTGGATGTGGTTAGGGCTCTGCGGGTGTATCTGGCGACCACGGCCCCCTTTCGGAGGTCGGTTGCGCTCTTCGTCGTGGTAGATGGACCACATAAGGGCTTGGCGGCCTCGTCGGCCACCATTTCCCTTTGGATTCGACAGACTATGACCCGTGCATATGTTCTGCGGGGCCTTGAGCCCCCTTTTCCGGTCACGGCTCACTCTACCAGGGTGATTAGCACTTCCTGGGCTTTCCGACATCAGGCGTCGGTTTCTCAAGTGTGCAGAGTGGCTACATGGTCCTCAATGCACACCTTTACTAAGTTTTACAAGGTTGATGTTTTAGCATCCTCGGATGCTGCTTTTGGCCTCAAAGTTTTTCAGGCCACTGTGTGAGGTACCTCCGGTCCTTAAGTTCCTCTGTTGGGTGAAGGTTTGTTATTGCGTTACCCACCCCTCGTTTGCCACTGCTTTGGGACGTCCCCAGGCGTAATGAAGAGCTGCTGCGTCCGTCAATGAACGAAAGAGAAAATAGGATTTTTTTACCGTAAAATCCTTTTCTCTGAGTTCATTGACGGACGTAGCACCTACCCCTCTGTTTGTTATGAGCTTGCACTGCTTGTTACGAACTGATATGGCTGAGCAGGCTAGAGGGGGTTATACCAAGGAGGACCGCCCCCTGGGAGGGGTTGTGTCTGTTTTTAGCTGAACTGATGTTCTGCCTAGTCCACTCCTAGTGAAAGGTGGCATAACCCCAGGCGTAATGAAGAGCTGCTGCGTCCGTCAATGAACTCAGAGAAAAGGATTTTACAGTAAGTCAAAAAAAATCCTATTTTTATCACCTATTAGTACTAGTACAACTTCATAAATGCCTTTTAATCCTATTTGATGGGCTTCACTATTTTGGATTATCTTTCTTGTTTCCCATGATTGTGGTATTACTGGTGGAGAGAATCCAATCTGTATACTCTGGAGGATGCTTATATCCGGATTTATATAAGGAGTTTGAGATTTATCACATGCGCTACCCTATTGTGGATCTGGTAAGGAGATCAGCTGCTCATGTGGTGTGGTGTGCTTCCATTTCACACTGAAGGGTTGCTGGGACCTCTACTCTGTCTTTACTTTGGTTTTACAATCACCTGTTCATCAGCGCTGCATATTGGACTATTTGTTACCTAATTTTGAACGATCAGCGCAGATGTAGCGCAGATTTGTATATATATTTGAAGAACAATGGTTAGTGCTTAGACTCCACACCTCGGATGAGCCCATGTCATCCAACGAGGCATGATGGGGCGGTGACGTCATAAGGGGGCAGTGCCTCCGGATGACATCAGTGGGTGGCCCCGCCACAAGCCAATATAAGTCAATGCACAGCGTGGAGCCAGCATTAGTGTGGGAGATTGCGTTGTGTCAACATCGGAATAAGGTTTTTTCTCCTACGTTCACTGACAGACGCAGCTCTTCATGACTTTGTGGGTTTTATGTTCGTCCTACCAGGAGTTAACTAGGCAGGGAAAAGAAATCAGCTGGCCCCAGTACGGAGCAACCTACTGTACCCGAGTAGGCTCCACACCTCAGATTCGTGATTGGTAACAAGAAGTTTATATATATGTTTAGACGCGATGTAGACGCGACTAGCAAGTTTTAA
>BLSH010359038.1:44383-54949 GCA_018402905.1 Glandirana rugosa
GGGGTATCACCAGGAGAAGTAGTGAGAGGGTGGGGTGTCACCAGGACAGAAAGTGAGAGGGTGGGGGTGTCACCGAGAAATGGAGTGGGAGGGTGAGGGTGTCACCAGGAGAAGTAGTGAGAGGGTGGGGTGTCACCAGGAGAGAAAGTAAGAGGGTGGGGTGTCACCAGGGCAGGAAGTGAGAGGGTGGGGGTGTCACCAGGACAGGAAGTGAGAGGGTGGGGCTATCACCAGGACAGGAAGTGAGAGGGTGGGGGTGTCACCAGTACAGGAAGTGAGAGGGTGGGGTTTCACCAGGACAGGAAGTGAGAGGGTGGGGCTATCACCTGGACAGTCCCCCCAGAACTGAAAAAAAAAATACAATGGGGGTGGATTTAAAATTGAGGGCAAATGTAATATGTGGGAGATTCCCGGTAACTCTTTCCTCTCTGTCTCTCAGCTGGGCCCGTGGCTGGCGGTGGAAATTCCCGACCTGATCAGCAAAGGATTAATAAAACATAAGGACAATTGAGGATGAGATTCCAGCCAATCAAGACCCGGAGGCAAACGATCAGCCAATCACCTCTCTGATACAAAACCCGGGGTCCACTAACCAGCCAATTACACCCCTGATACAAGACCCGGGGGTAAACGACTAGCCAATCACCTCCCTGATGGGAGGCCCGGGGACCACCAACCAGCCAATCACGTCGTGGATACAGGATCTGGGAGGCCAGCAGCCAGCTCCCACTTTTTATTTATTTATCATATTTGTACCCAAAACTGCTCCACCGACCATCTGCTATTCTGTGTAATAAACCTTCTGCTCCGCTCACCTGGTCTGTGTGCCGTCATTTCGCCGGAGGAGTTCTGGGCAGATTTTGGTTCGTGTATCTGACTCGTGCAGGAGCAGAGCAGAGCCGTTTCTAGATGCTTGGCTGTGGGTGAGAAGTATGCGGGTCTTGAGGTGACCCCATAGATCCCATCAGAATACATAGACCAACAAAGGTCAACTTTAGCCAAACCTTTATGGACAGAGCAGGGGAGGGGTGGAATTTTCAGGACAGGAAGTGAGAGGAAATGTTTCCGATGGGGACACAGAGAGGAGCAAAATCACATTGTTAGTAGATCCTCAGTCAGTGTTGCCTGGAGTTCCCAGGGGGGTGGTGGGAGGAGACTGTCCATAGAAACCAACCGGATTTACAGCATCGTAAGAGAAGTGCAGCCCATGGTGTGACCCCTGACCCATCTGTATATAGATGAGATCATATGTGACCCCCCTATATATTGCCTAATAATCCTGTGTGACCCCTGACCCTTCTGTATATAGATCAGTGTGACATGACACCTCTGTATATCAGAACAGTGTGACCTCTGACCCCTTCATATGTAGGTCAGTGGACGTAAGGGACCACTAACCCCCTGTATATAGATCGTGACCTCTGACTCCTCTGTATATAGATCAGTAACCTCTGACCCCTCTGTATATAGATCAATGACCTCTGACCCCTCTATATAGATCAGTGACCTCTGACCCCTCTATATAGATCAGTGACCTCTGACCCCTGTGTATATAGATCAGTAACCTCTGACCCCTCTGTATATAGATCAATGACCTCTGACTCCTCTGTATATAGATCGGTGACCTCTGACTCCTCTATATAAATCGTGACCTCTGACCCCTCTATATAGATCGGTGACCTCTGACTCCTTTGAATATAGATTGGTGACCTCTGTATATAGATCGGTGACCTCTGACTCCTCTGTATATAGATCAGTGACCTCTGACCCCTCTGTATACAGATCAGTGACCTCTGACCCCTCTGTATACAGATCAGTGACCTCTGACCCCTCTGTATACAGATCAGTGACCTCTGACCCCTCTATATATATCAGTGACCTCTGACCCCTCTGTATATAGATCGGTGGCCTCTGACTCCTCTGTATATAGATCGGTGACCTCTGACCCCTCTGTATACAAATCAGTGACCTCTGACCCCTCTGTATATAGATTGGTGACCTTTGACCCCTCTTTATATATATATCAGTGACCTCTGACCCCTCTGTATATAGATCAGTGACCTCTGACCCCTCTGTATACAGATCAGTGACCTCTGACCCCTCTGTATACAGATCAGTGACCTCTGACCCCTCTGTATACAGATCAGTGACCTCTGACCCCTCTATATATATCAGTGACCTCTGACCCCTCTGTATATAGATCGGTGGCCTCTGACTCCTCTGTATATAGATCGGTGACCTCTGACCCCTCTGTATACAAATCAGTGACCTCTGACCCCTCTGTATATAGATTGGTGACCTTTGACCCCTCTTTATATATATATCAGTGACCTCTGACCCCTCTGTATATAGATCAGTGACCTCTGACCCCTCTGTATACAGATCAGTGACCTCTGACCCCTCTGTATACAGATCAGTGACCTCTGACCCCTCTGTATACAGATCAGTGACCTCTGACCCCTCTATATATATCAGTGACCTCTGACCCCTCTGTATATAGATCGGTGGCCTCTGACTCCTCTGTATATAGATCGGTGACCTCTGACCCCTCTGTATACAAATCAGTGACCTCTGACCCCTCTGTATATAGATTGGTGACCTTTGACCCCTCTTTATATATATATATCAGTGACCTCTGACCCCTCTGTATATAGATCGGTGACCTCTGACTCCTCTGTATATAGATTGGTGACCTCGGACTCTGTATACAGATCAGTGATCTCTGACCCCTCTGTATATAGATTGGTGACCTTTGACCCCTCTTTATATATAGATCGGTGGCCTCTGACCCCTTTGAATATAGATCAGTGACCTCTGACCCCTCTGTATATAGATCAGTGACCTCTGACCCCTCTGTATATAGATCAGTGACCTCTGACCCCTCTGTATATAGATCGGTGACCTCTGACCCCTCTGTATATAGATCAGTGACCTCTGACCCCTCTGTATATAGATCAGTGACCTCTGACCCCTCTGTATATAGATTGGTGACCTCTGGTGATCAGTACATTATTGATCAGTGATCTGGTGATCAGTACATTATTGATCAGTGATCTGGTGATCAGTACATTATTGATCGGTGACCTCTGGTGATCAGTACATTATTGATCAGTGATCTCCGGTGATCAGTACATTATTGATCAGTGATCTCCGGTGATCAGTACATTATTGATCAGTGATCTGGTGATCAGTACATTATTGATCAGTGATATTATAATTTTCAGTCACATCCTCCATGGAAATATAAACAGAGCGGCGCTCGGAGGGCAGCCCCGGACTGTACCATCATAGTGATGCCGGGGGGAAGGGAGGACAGGCGGTATCGGTGTCCCGTACCTCTCCGGTGGGATACTGAATCCTCCCGTGTAATGGTGGTGGCGGCTGAGAAGTCGGAATGATTCTCAGTATCCCTCACTCTACTTCCACAATATATCAGGGAGTAACACCCCCCGGCCTCTCCCAATGGTTCAGTCCAGCCTGAGCGCAGGCGCAGTATGCTCGGAATGGCTCCCCTGGCCATGCGCAGTGCGGGCGGGGGAAGCCGAGTCCGCCATGATGGCTTCTGGCAGGAGACGGTTTACTAACAGACGGTGACTATGGACAACCACCGTACATGTGAGAGCCGAGCGGAGCCGCCCGTCACCGGACAGCCGTCCCCCTGCCGGTGTGCAGCATGACCCGCACCCCCAGCCCCGGTGAGTGCCCACATCCCTCCCCTCCCCCCAGCATCCTACAAAGAGGGGCCTTGTTGTTGTGGGGGAAGCAGAGGTCTCCCTGCAGAGGTCTTACACCCCCCCCCCCCTCCTACCAGCTATAAAGAGGGGCCTTGTTGTTGTGGGGGAAGCAGAGGTCCCACCCCCCACCTGAGTAGAAAAGCCTGTCCCCTGCCTGCATGCTGCAGAGAAGGAAGCAGTGGTCTCTCTGCGGAGGTCCCACCCCCGAGTCGGTGCGATTGGTAAAGCTCAGGCTCTTTGCTTAATTGGAGAGCTTCGACCCAGCGAGGGGGGGGGCGTGTCCGACCTCTGCGAAGAGACCACTGCTTCCTCTGAAGAGCAATCCAGCTTGGCTTGCTCTTGAGAGGACATTTGACAGACAGCACCTCCCCGCTTGCTTCCAGTCCCTTGAACCCGCGCACCAGCGTTGGTCACAGACGCACAGTTTACCGCCCCCCTCCCCCACCTGCTTCTAGGCACGAGCTCTCGCTGACCTGCATTTACACGCATTTGTGACGCGTTTACCTGCGAAAAAATACAGCGCGTGCCCGTGAAAGCGCCACCGTGGTGCAAGCGAGGGGCTCATTCACATACAGTCCTCTTGTGTATGCGTTAGTACAGCGATTAATGTCGCCTTTGGTGTAAACGAGACCCTAATCGCCTGCCTACTGCCCACCTGCAATGTGCCACTGCCCAGAGCCCGCGGTAGGCAAAGCGACATACCCGTACCTCGCTGCGTACTCCCAGGTTTAGGGCGCGCTCATGGAGATCACGATGTAAACACGATAGTGCAGCCTCATCAGTGCCCATCAGTGCAGCCTATGGGTACCCACCAGTGCAGCCTCATCAGTGCCCACCAGTGCAGCCTATCAGTGCCCACCAGTGCAGCCTCATCATTGCAGCCCCATCAGTGGCCATTAGTGCAGTCTATGGGTGCCCACCAGTGCAGCCCCATCAGTGCCCACCAGTGCCACCCCACCAGTGCTGCTTCATCAGTACCGATTAGTGCAGTCTATGGGTGCCCACCGGTGCAGCCTCATCAGTGCCCACCAGTGCAGCCCCATCAGTGCTCACCAGTGCAGCCTCATCATTGCAGCCCCATCAGTGGCCATTAGTGCAGTCTATGGGTGCCCACGAGTGCAGCCCCATCAGTGCCCACCAGTGCCACCCCACCAGTGCTGCTTCATCAGTACCGATTAGTGCAGTCTATGGGTGCCCACCGGTGCAGCCTCATCAGTGCCCATCAGTGCTCACCAGTGCAGCCTCATCATTGCAGCCCCATCAGTGGACATTAGTGCAGTCTATGGGTGCCCATCAGTGCCCACCAGTGCCACCCCACCAGTGCTGCTTCATCAGTACTGATTAGTGCAGTCTATGGGTGCCCACTGGTGCAGCCTCATCAGTGCCCACCAGTGCAGGAGAAAAATTACCACTGGGTTTTTTAGAAACCCTCAGTGGTGATGAAATGATATAAATGTAATTTGTGTACAGAGTCACATGACCGCGCGATTGCCATTCAAAGTGTGACGGTGCTGAAAGCTGAAAATTGGCCTGGGCAGGAAGGGGGGGGCGGGGAGTGCCCGGTAGGCAAGTGGTTAAAGTCGCACGGATCTGGACGGTGCTCATTGGGAAACACGGGGTGCGACTTTGGGGTCCAGAGTTGCATGACAAGTCGCACGAATGTGAATGGGGCCTTATTGGTTATTATTTTATATTTTTTACCAGAATATATTTTGGACAAAATTTATGAGAAAATTGAATTGTTTTTATTTTTTTTTTATGTTTTATAGCAGAAAGTAAAAAAAAAATTTTTTTTTTTTTTCAAAATTTTCTGTCTCAAAATAAAAAAAATAAATAAAAAATCCCCAGTGGTGGTCAAATGCCACCAAATAAAAGCTCAATTTGTTTGAAAAAAAATGATACATTTTATTTGTTGTACGGCTTTGCATGACCGCGCAGTTACCAGTTAAATTAGCGCGGTGCCCTGGTCATGAAGGGGGGGGGGGTAAAATCTTCCGGGGCTGAAGTGGTTAAAGTGCCCTTCCTCCCTCTGACCTGAGACGCCTCTCCTGGTGATCGGCACCGAAAGTGAAACGATCTTTTCACCGATCGCTCCCCGGAGCGTGCGCTCATTAACCCACAATTGCCCGGCACAGAACGGACGCGCGTTTCGCAGTCGGAATGACTGCGGCTTCTTCGGCGGCTCCGGGGGTTAATCCCTCCAGGGCGGCGAATCCCCGCAGGACGCCATATTTATAGCTGCTGTTTATTTCTGTAGGCCCCAGGGGGCAGCCGCTCTCTCGTCTCACAGCCCGCAGCGATCTGAGGGCACCGCGCTCCCGGAACGCAAAGCGGGCGCCAGGTGCGTTCTCAAAGTAAATGGCGAGTGAAGGGTTAACGGGCACCCCCCCCCACCAAGTGATCTACATTTATTCGGGGGTTTAGGTGACACCTTCACTTCTTTGGCGCCCTTGCGACTTTAAATAGTCCGCCATCTTGTTTTATGGAAGTAATGGCAGATGTGATGGACAGGTGGGAATATACCTAACATATAGGGGGCGCTGCTCTGGGTGTTCTCAGAATGACACTTCTGACAGTCTCATATTTCATTTTCTCAGTTGGGAGGGGTCCAGGCAACCTTTGGAAAAGCTCCGCCCACTCTTGGTTGCAGGTTTGAGAAGCACTGTGAAAGTCCTGCTGACTTTGGAGTATAATGAATGCATAGACGGGTCGCTAACATTTTGCTTCTTTCTTTTTTTTTTTTTCAGGGAGGCCCCGCCCCATCAGGCCCACAATGCCGCAGGTCTGCGATCCCAGATTTGGGCGGGGCCGCGACTCCTTTCCGGTCTCCTCCCAACCTCCCACCTCCGGCAAAATCCTCACCTCCCTCCGTACCGTCAGCCAAGAGCGATCGGCCGTCTCCAGCACGGTTCTCAGCAACGGCTTTCCGAAACGGCGGCCCCTGCCCCCGCCTCCGGTCCTGGACGACAAGATCAAGGTGGAGCGCGGACGCAGCAATCAGCGGGCGGAGGTCTCCAGCAGGAAGGGGCCCCTGAAGGCCGACCACCAGCTGGCAGTCGGCGGCGGCAGCGCCCCTGCCACCAAACCTCCGGCTAAGCCTCTCGCGCCCAGGCCGGGAAGTCTGTCGCGGTCCAAATCGGTCAGCTATGGAGACCTGAGCTCTGCGGGAAGCAAAGTGGAGGAGATCAGCAAAGGACTGTCCCGGGTGTCGCTCAGGCAGCGGAGTGCCTCCTCAAGTAGGAAGCCGCCGCTGGACCCCGCCGTGCTGAAAAGGAGCAGCTCGCTGAAGAGGCTGAACTCCTTGCCGACGGTGGAGGCGCCGCAGAAACCCAGCGCTGTCTCCGTGACGACGGTACGGGCAAACGCCGCAGCCAAACCGGCACCGCAAGAGGCAGAGGACAGGAAAGACTCCCAGGCCCGACCAGCCTGCAGCTCGCCGACTACAGAGACGCCGACCGTCAACGGGACCAAGACGCAGGAGAGGCGACCGTCATCATCTACACCGGTACATGCGGCAGAGGTACGCCTGAACCTTCATTTCTGTATTTATAGCTCTGACATATATTACAGCGCTGTACAGAGATCACTGGGTCAGTCCATGTACCAGAGGAGCTTACACTCTAATGTCCCCTCCCCCCACAGTCACATCAGTCTCTGTACCAGAGGAGCTTACACTCTAATGTCCCCTCCCCACAGTCACATCAGTCTCTGTACCAGAGGAGCTTACACTCTAATGTCCCCTCCCCCACAGTCACATCAGTCTCTGTACCAGAGGAGCTTACACTCTAATGCCCCCTCCCCCACAGTCACATCAATCTCTGTACCAGAGGAGCTTACGCTCTAATGTCCCCACTCCCCACAGTCACATCAGTCTCTGTACCAGAGGAGCTTACGCTCTAATGTCCCCACTCCCCACAGTCACATCAGTCTCTGTACCAGAGGAGCTTACACTCTAATGTCCCCTGCCCCACAGTCACACACTGTGGCCAGTATGGTATCCTAGTGTAGAAGTCACCAGCTTTGATGGTAGGTATGGTAGAGTTGTGTAGATGGTAGGTAGTTGGCGTGGTGACACAGCTCTGTGTACATCCCCAAGGTCATATTGCGCTCCCTGCGCGCTCGTAGCGTACGTTCCCCTCCCGTCCGCAGAGAGAAAGCAGCGTGACTCCACAGCTAATTAATCCCGAGGAGATGAGCTCTCGCTGATCCACCTTGAACAGTCCCAGGCACAATCCTCTGAGAAGGATGATGAGGAGGAGAGGTTGTCCCTTTAATCCCCGTCATTCTCCCGAGGACGAGCGAGCCGCCAGGACGGGCTGGCCCCCTCGCAGAGCCGCACCATGCCCGGGCTGCAGGGGACCGGTCTGGTGGAGCTGCCCCAGAAGCTCCAACACATGCTGGCCGACAAGAAGGAAGTCCAGGGGAAAGGCGTGGATATCTCCGAGTCCGTGGTCCATACGGCCATGATGGGGCTCCTGCTCATGACTGCTGAGGTAATGCAGACAGCAGAATCTTCCAGAACCGCTCCGGCCTTCCTAGGGAAGGTTTCATGGACAGAGGTCTGTATGTACTGCGAGGAGGAATGTTCAGATGATGCAGGAGAATGTTGGAGGGCTGCATGGGGGCACAGCTCTCAGGGAGGTGCACTAGGAGTCATCAGATAACACGGGATCCTCCGGGGCGGGTCTGAAGTCACAGGGTAAACAGGGAGCACTAGGAGCCATTAGATGACACAGAATTCTCTGGGGCGGTCCTGAAGCCACGGGGCACACAGAGCATTAGGAGTCAGGTGACACAAAATGCTCTGGGGCGGTCCTGAAGCCACGGGGTACACAGAGGGCACTAGGAGTCAGGTGACACAAGATGCTCTGGGGCGGTCCTTAAATCATGGGGTACACAGGGTGAATTAGAAGCCATTAGATGAAATAGGATGTTCCGGGGTAAGTCTGAAGTCGCTGGGTACACAGAGGGCACTAGAAGCCATTAGATGATACAGGATGCTTTGAGGCGGCTCTGTGACTTCAGGATAAGCAGGGTGCACTAGTAGCCATTAGATGAAACGGGATGTTCTGGGGTGATCCTGAAGCCACAGGGTACACAGGGCGCACTGGGAGTCAGATGACACAGGATGCTTTATGGCGGTCCTAAAATCGTGGGGTAAACAGGGTGCACTAGGAGTCATTAGATAGCACAGGATGCTCCGGGGCAGGCATGAGGTCACCGGGTGAACAGGGAGCACTAGGAGCCATTAGATGACACAGAATGCTCCGCTGCGGGCCTGAAGTCATGGGGTACACAGAGGGCACTAGGAGTCAGAAGACACAGGATGCTCTGTGGCGGGCCTAAAATCATGGGGTAAACAGGGTGCACTAGGAGTCATTAGATGGCGCAGGATGCTCCGGGGCGGGCATGAAGTCAGGGGGTACACAGGGCGCACTGGCAGTCAGATGACACAAGATGCTCTGGGGAGATCCTGAAGTCATGGGGTACACAGAAGGCATTAGCAGTCATTAGATGACACAGGATGTTTTAGGGTGGGCCTGATGTCACAGGGGGCACTAGGAGTCATTAGATGACACAGGGTCCTCTGGGGCTGTCCTGTAGTTACAGGGTGCACAGAGAGCACTAGGAGTCATTAGATGAAACAAGATGCTCTGGGATGGGCCTGAAGTCACAGGGGGCACTAGGAGTCATTAGATGTACAGAATGCTCTGGGGTGTTCCTGAAGTCATGGGGTGCACAGAGAGCACTAGGAACCATTAGATAACACAGGATGCTCTGGAGCGTTCCTGAAGTCATGGGGTGCACAGAGGGCATTAGGAGTCATTAGATAACACAGGATGCTCTGGGGCATTCCTGAAGTCATGGGGTGCACAGAGAGCACTAGGAGCCATAAGATAACACAGGATGCTCTGGGGCGTTCCTGAAGTCATGGGGTGCACAGAGAGCACTAGGAACCATTAGATAACACAGGATGCTCTGGTACGTTCCTGAAGTCATGGGGTGCACAGAGAGCACTAGGAGCCATTAGATAACACAGGATGCTCTGGGGCGTTCCTGAAGTCATGGGGTGCACAGAGGGCACTAGGAGTCATTAGATAACACAAGATGCTCTGGGGCGTTCCTGAAGTCATGGGGTGCACAGAGGGCACTAGGAGCCATTAGATAACACAGGATGTTCTGGGGTGTTCCTGAAGTCATGGGGTGCACAGAGGGCACTAGGAGTCATTAGATAACACAGGATGCTCTGGGGCGTTCCTGAAGTCATTGGGTGCACAGAAGGCATTAGCAGTCATTAGATGACACAGGATGCTCTAGGGTGGGCCTGATGCCACAGGGGGCACTAGGAGTCATTAGATGACACAGGGTCCTCTGGGGCTGTCCTGTAGTTACAGGGTGCACAGAGAGCACTAGGAGTCATTAGATGAAACAAGATGCTCTGGGAGGGGCCTGAAGTCACAGGGGGCACTAGGAGTCATTAGATGTACAGAATGCTCTGGGGTGTTCCTGAAGTCATGGGGTGCACAGAGGGCATTAGGAGTCATTAGATAACACAGGATGCTATGGGGCATTCCTGAAGTCATGGGGTGCACAGAGAGCACTAGGAGCCATTAGATAACACAGGATGCTCTGGGGCGTTCCTGAAGTCATGGGGTGCACAGAGAGCACTAGGAACCATTAGATAACACAGGATGCTCTGGTACGTTCCTGAAGTCATGGGGTGCACAGAGAGCACTAGGAGCCATTAGATAACACAGGATGCTCTGGGGCGTTCCTGAAGTCATGGGGTGCACAGAGAGCACTAGGAGCCATTAGATAACACAGGATGCTC
>BLSH010359038.1:71867-83208 GCA_018402905.1 Glandirana rugosa
CAGACAAATCTGGGGACTACAAAGTGATTTCGGGGGGGAGACACGAAGTCAAACACTTACTTATCCTCGGAGACATGCAAACTGAAGCATAGAGGGGGGGCTTTAGTGAAACATCAGGGGTCTAAACAGACTTTTTTTTTTTTCTTTTAAAGAAAGGGACTGAGGACATAGATTCCTCAATCCCTCTCTCTGCAGCCTCAGCTGCGCTGCAGATGAATGAATAAAAGTCTCTACAGAGGCTCCTATTCATTCACAAACTGAAGCATAGAGGGGGGGCTTTAGTGAAACATCAGGGGTCTAAACAGACTTTTTTTTTTTTCTTTTAAAGAAAGGGACTGAGGACATAGATTCCTCAATCCCTCTCCCTGCAGCCTCTGCTGCACTGCAGATGAATGAATAGAAGTCTCTGTACAGAGGCTCCTATTCATTCACAAACTGCAGCATAGAAAACAGTTTACTATGCTTCAGTGATGAGTGAACACAGGAGTGATCGGTACACATCGCTCACTGTGTTCATTCAGGAAGGAGCTGGTGAACATGACACGTTTACCAGCCCACCCCCCTGCGCTCCAGCCTGACTCTGATCTCCCACCTCCAGCAGCACCATCCGGTGGGAGGTGAGGGGGGAGAAGCCAGCTAGCAGTGCTGCAGGGAGGGGGTGTCGGGGGATTGGTGAGAGGGGTAGCTGTACAAGGGAAGCCGGAGCAGCCTGGGGAGGGAGATCAACTTTCATAGTTGGCTCCCCTGCAGCACCTGAAACCTACAGGAAGGGAGGGAGGGGAGAGGAGAAGCCAGCAGCTGCAGGGGAGCCTCAGGGGATCTTTGCTGCGGGGGGGGGGGGGGGCGACAGCGGTGATTACTCCGGTGTGTAGTGAGAGACAGGGCACAGTGGGCCCCCTTTCCCTCAGGGCCCATTTGCCCCTCACTCACTTGCCACTGCGACCGCGCCAAATTGATGCAGTAAAACAGCAGTGCCCATGTGGGCGGAGCCTAAAGGCATCAGCTGTCATTGATATTTTTGGCAGTGGGTTTCAGCCCTCACCTGTGGCGGCACTGTGTTGTCGGCTGCACTGACCGATCGCCCTGACCGCACCCTGCTGGAGGTTTTTCCTTAACGCCCCGCCCACCAGACCTCAACCGCTTCTCCACCACGCGGTTTTCAATCAAGAAGAGTTTGGTGTCTGTGGAGTTCCCTGTCCATCGGCTCAACCTGAAGGACTTCGCCAGCGAGAAGGCCGGTAAGTGAAGAAGATATGAGGAACGGTGAAGAAAAATCACCGCACAGCCCTGACCAACATGGCTTCTGGATACTAACCGTCCGTGGACAGGAGTACAGAACACCTCCCCCTCTCTTCTTCATAACATAGGGTGAGGGGTTCTGTAGTCCTCAGAGATAACTGGGAACAATGTAACTGATAAGAGTCCAGCATTAGTCTCTGCTATAGGCACTACTGACCCCTGCACTCTGCATTACATACTACTGACCTCTGCGATGTGCATTATGTACTACTGACCCCTGCACTCTTCATTAGGCACTGCTGACCCCTGCATTTTGCATTACGTACTGCTGAGCCCTGCATTTTGCATTACGTACTGCTGACCCCTGCATTTTGCATTACGTACTACTGACCCCTGAATTTTGTGTTACTGCTAACCCCTGCACTCTCCATTACATACTGCTGACCCCTGCACTCTGCATTAGGCACTGCTGACCTCTGCATTACATACTGCTGACCCCCACACTCTGCATTACATACTGCTGACCCCTGCACTCTACATTACATACTGCTGACCCCTGTACGCTACATTAGGCACTGCTGACCCCTGCACTCTGCAATAGTCATTGCTGACCCCTGCACTCTGCAATAGGCATTGCTGACCCCTGCACTCTGCATTAGTCACTGCTGACCCCTCCGCTCTGCATTAGGCACTGCTGACCCCTGCACTCTGAATTACATACTGCTGACCCCTGCACTCTACATTACGTACTGCTGACCCCCTGCACTCTGCATTACATACTGCTGACCCCTGCACTCTGCATTACGTACTGCTGACCCCTGCACTCTGCATTAGGCACTGCTGACCTCTGCATTACATACTGCTGACCCCCACACTCTGCATTACATACTGCTGACCCCCGCACTCTGCATTACGTACTGCTGACCCCCGTACTCTGCTCTTACTCAATAGCTATAACACTTCTTGCATTATGTTGTGTCGGTGGAACTTTTCCCGCTACAAAGCCGGTGGCAGTGTGGCGTCCCCGGTGACCCCGGCAGTGAAAGGGGATCCGTGTGTATTAGTGTCAAGGACTCGCCTGACCGGATTAGGGCGGATTAGGAAACCTGCTACGATCCGACCAATCACACAGCAAAGTCACCTGCAGATAATAGTCTGCCCTCCAGCCTCGCCAGAGGAGCTTACCATCTAATGCAGGAGCAAAAAGCCTAATCCCCCAGCAGCCAAAATATATATATATTATTTTCTATTGGACGGAGTGGAGGTGGGGAGGGGTTTCAGCCTCTGTTGGGTTTTTATTGGCGTCTGTATCCTTCTGGGTCATGTGGGAATAAAAACTTGAAAGGAATTTATTAGTGTTGGGAGAAATTTTGCTCACTTCCTGTCTCGAGCGCCACACAGGAAGTGGAAAGAAAGTTTCCCTTACTTGGAGAGATCGCCTCTCATTTCCTGTTGTGTCTCCAGAACAGGAAGTGAAGGTAAATCTCCCCAGTGGCACAGCGAAAGCAGTTCTACATCCCCACATCATACAATACCTTTTTACAAATTTTGCTCGCTTCCTGTCTTAGGCACCACGCAGGAAGTGAAGAGAAGGTTTCCCTTACATTGGAGAAATCGTCTCTCACTTCCTGTTGTGTCTCCAGAAGAGGAAGTCAAGGGAAATCTCCCCAGTGGGACACCCAAAGCAGTTCTACATCCCTACATCATACAATACCTTTTTAGAAATTTTGCTCGCTTCCTGTCTTAGGCACCACGCAGGAAGTGAAGAGAAGGTTTCCCTTACATTGGAGAAATCGTCTCCCACTTCCTGTTGTGTCTCCAGAAGAGGAAGTCAAGGGAAATCTCCCCAGTGGGACACCCAAAGCAGTTCTACATCCCTACATCATACAATACCTTTTTACAAATTTTGCTCACTTCCTGTCTTAGGCACCACACAGGAAGTGAAGAGAAGGTTTCCCTTACATTGGAGAAATCGTCTCCCACTTCCTGTTGTGTCTCCAGAAGAGGAAGTCAAGGGAAATCTTTCCCAATTGGACAGCAAATGCAGTTCTACCATCCAATACCTTTTGGGGAAATTTTGCTCACTTCTTGTCTCAGGCAGCACACAGGAAGTGAACAGAAGGTTTCCCTTACATCGCAGAGATTTCCTCTCACTTCCTGTTGTGTCTCCAGAACAGGAAGTGGAGGGAAATCTTCCCCAATGGGACAGCGAAAGCAGTTATTTATCCCTACATTTTACAATACCTTTTTTTGGGAAAGTTTGCTTGCTTCCTGTCTCAGGCACCACACAGGAAGTAAAGGGAAGATTTACCTTACATTGAGAAGATCGCCTCTCATTTCCTGTTGTGTCTCTAGAACAGGAAGTGAAAAAGGGAAATCTCCCCCCAGTGGAACACTGAAAGTGGTTCTTCATCTCTACATTTTACAATACCGTTTGAGAAATGTTGCTCACTTTCTGTCTTAAGCACTACACAGGGAAGTTTTCCCTTATATTGAAGAGATCACCTCTCACTTCCTGTTGTGTCTCCAGAAGAGGAAATGAAGGCAAATTTCCCCAATTGGACAGCAAATGCAGTTCTACCATTGGAGAAAGTGTGCGCACTTCCTGTCTCAGGCAGCACACAGGAAGCGAAAAGAAGGTTTCTCTTACATTGGAGAGATCGCCTCACTTCCTGTTGCGTCTGCAGAACAGGAAATAAAGGGAAATCTCAGTGGGATAGCAAAAGCAGTTCTACTATCTCTACACCATTTACAAATTTTGCTCGCTTCCTGTCTCAGGCACCCCACAGGAAGTGAATGTAAGGTTTCCTTTACATTGAGGAGATTGCCTCTCACTTCCTGTTGTGTCTCCAGAACAGGAAGTAAAGGCAAATTTCCCAGATGGGACAGCGAAAGCGGTTCTACATCCCCACATCATGCAATACCTTTTGAGTAATTTTACTAACTTCCTGTCTCAGGCACCACACAGGAAGTGAAAAGGTCTCCCTTATGTTGGAGAGATCGCCTCTCACTTCCTGTTGTGTCTCCAGAACAGAAAGTGAAGGTCAAATTTCCCCAATGGGACAGCAAAAGCAGTTCTACATCCCCACATCATACAATACATTTTGAAAAATTTTGCTCACTTCCTGTCTCAAGCACCGCAGAGGAAGTGAAGAGAAGGTTTACCTTACATTGGAGAGATCGCCTCTCACTTCCTGTTGTGTCTCCAGAACAGGAAGTAAAGAGAAATCTCCCCAATGGGACAGCAAATGCGGTTCTACCATGCCTACACCATCCAATACCTTTGGAGAAATTTGCTCACTTCCTGTCTCAGGCACCACACAGGAAGTGAAGGGAAATGGTCCCCAAGACACACGGTGAGGGGAAATCTTCCGGCAGGGATACCCCCTGGTCTAAGATGGGGCTTCTCTTACTCTGGAGAGATCTTTTCTAAATCCTGTTGTATCTCCACAACAGGAAGTGAAGGGAAACTTCAAAAATGGGACAGCAAATGTGGTTCTACCACCCTTACAGCATCCAATTACTTTGGATAAATTTGCTCACTTCCTGTCTCAGGCACCCCACAGGAAGTGAAGAGAAGCTTTCCCTTACATTGAAGAAATCGCCTCTCACTTCCTGTTGTTTCTCCAGAACAGGGAGTCAAGGCAAATTTCCCCAATGGGACAGCAAATGCGGTTCTTCCATCCCTACACCGTCCAACACCTTTGGAGAAATTTGCTCACTTCCTGCCTCGAGCGCCACACAGGAAGTGAAGAGAAGGTGTCCCTTACATTGGAGAGATCGCCTCTCACTTCCTGTTGTGTCTCCCGGACAGGAAGTGAGGTCTCCTGGACAGGAAGTGATGTCTCCCAGACAGGAAGTGAGGTCTCCCGGACAGGAAGTGATGTCTCCAGGACAGGAAGTGAGGTCTCCCGGACAGGAAGTGAGGTCTCCCAGACAGGAAGTGAGGTCTCCCAGACAGGAAGTGAGGTCTCCCGGACAGGAAGTGAGGTCTCCAGGACAGGAAGTGAGGTCTCCAGGACAGGAAGTGAGGGAAAATCTCACAAATAATCCTTTTCAATTACAAAGTTAGGTTCAGTGGGCTTTACTCCTAGGAGTCTCAGTACTATCGCTGCACAGGCATCCTGTAATTTTTCTCTCCAGCGGGTAACGGCTGTGATTTGTGATTTCAGGGAGCCCCGTGTATAACCTGTACGCCCTCTGCAACCACTCGGGCAGCGTCTACTACGGCCACTACACCGCCTGCTGCAAGGACCCGTCCGGCTGGTACGCCTACAACGACTCCAGGTGAGCCCCGCGTCCGCCTCTGTCCGCCCCAGAGGGTTCTGGGAAATTTCCACTGACACCTCTTCCCTTCCTGCCCGCAGGGTGACGCCCATCAGCGAGAGCCTGGTGCAGTCCAGCGAGGCCTACGTCCTGTTTTATGAATTGGAAGACTCTTGTCCAAAGAAGTGACTGTTGGGGACACCCCCGGGGTGTCACCTGACCCCCTCGCCTCCTTCCCTGGAGGGGTCAGCATTGCACTAGCAGAGGACTCTAGCAATAAAACGGTCCCAGCGAGTTGGTTTAACAACTTCAGAGTGGACCAAAGACTTGATCCTTTTTTTTGTTTTGTTTTATAAGAGACGTCCATTTTTCTGGCCCGCCACGGCCCGCCATGGCCCGCCACGCACAAGGTCACTTCTGGTCACCGGAGTCCGGGTTCAAAGGTCAAAAAAAAAAAGACAGGTCATCTGCACTCAAAACAAAAACTTTATCGGCAAAGCTGTTGAGGTCACTGAAGAGAACCTGTTATTGTTTTAGCTTCTGTCTCCAGAACTGGGAGGAGGTTGTAATATGAAGATTAGCTGGTGTGTTACAGGGGACACCCGGGAAAATGTTGTGTCTGGGCCCGCCCACCTTTAAAGTCACTGCCAGTCATACTGTCTGGGCCCGCCCACCTTTAAGGTCACTGGGAGTCGTACTGTGTCTGGGCCCGCCCACCTTTAAGGTCACTGGGAGTCGTACTGTGTCTGAGCCCGCCCACCTTTAAGGTCATTGGGAGTCGTACTGTGTCTGAGCCCGCCCACCTTTAAGGTCACTGGGAGTCGTACTGTGTCTGAGCCCGCCCACCTTTAAGGTCACTGGGAGTCATACTGTCTGAGCCCGCCCTCCCTTAAGGTCACTGGGAGTCATACTGTCTGAGCCCGCCCACCTTTAAGGTCACTGGGAGTCATACTGTCTGAGCCCGCCCACCTTTAAGGTCACTGGGAGTCATACTGTCTGAGCCCGCCCACCTTTAAGGTCACTGGGAGTCATACTGTCTGAGCCCGCCTACCTTTAAGGTCACTGGAAGTCATACTGTCTGAGCCCGCCCACCTTTAAGGTCACTGGGAGTCATACTGTGTCTGAGCCCGCCCACCTTTCAGGTCACTGGCAGTCATACTGTTTTTTTTTTTGCCCCGTTAACCACTTGACCCCCCAAGCCAATTCTGACATTTCTCGCATACCAGTAAACACAAGTTTTTTTGCTAGAACTTCTATTGTTTTAAAGCAGAGGCCCCGGAGAATACAATGGTGGGCGGTACAATTTTTTTTATGTCACGCGGTGCTTGCGCAGCAGTTTTTCAAATGCAAATGAGCGTCTGTGGCGATATGTGGGGTGCGATCGCTGTGTACATTTTGCGGGTGGGGCGGGGGCCCTGTACATTTTTTTATTAAAAAAAAAATATTTTAATATTTATTATATTTAAATTTATGTTTTTACACTGTATTTTTTTTTTTTTAATCAGCTTTATTGCTATCATGGGGGATGAACAACCTGGCATACCCTCATTTTGTCTTTCGGGGGGTGAAGTTTCTCTTTAAATTTGGTGGGGAGGGGCTTATTTTTTAAGCAGACCTTCACCATTGACATGAATCAAGAGGCACCATCAGCAAAATTTGTGTTTCTTGATATGAATTTTAAAAAAAAATAAAGGTGCAGAATTCCATCATGTGACACAGCGATGGCGGGAGGGGGCGGGGCTCCGACACAGTTTACAAACCGGCTGCTCCTCCAGTTGCACAGCTGCTAAACCAACAGGTTATATATTTTTTTATTTATATTTTCTGAATTTTATTTCTTAAAAAGAAAATTCAAATATAGGAAATTCTCTAGCAATAATAATGATGGAAAACCGCGAACATTTCAAGCATCTTTCCTGGTGGACATTTTTTTTTTGTATTCTGGACACAGGGGGGCGCCCTTCAGCGCGGAGTGCAAAGCTCTTTTAGCCGGCAAAGAGACGTTTATAATATTTTCTATGGTACGTTTGTATGACGGATGGCAGAAGAGATTTCTATGTATAATATATATATATATATGTGTGTGCGCATGTCGCTGGCAGCTCTGCTTTATCAGTAAAATCCAAATTTTTTTTTAAAAAAAAGTGGCGTTTGGCGTCTTATCTGTTTTGCGATCGCTTACAGGAGCTCGGGCGCAAAGTAAAGAGGGCCGTGACTTCCTATGTACGGCTGCAATGGAGCTTTCAATCAGAGAATTAAACAACACTGAAAAAAACAGCGGTAAAATAACGCGTGCGGAATACGTTCAATTCGCTAAGAATTGCGCGGTAAATACTGCGGTTACTTTCATGCGGTAATTAATTGCACTGACCACTTCCCCGACCGCCTACCGCGTATTTACTGCCGCAGGTCGGCTCTATTGCGCAAAATCATGTACCTGTATGACGTTTCCTGCAATAGCCACCGGGTGGTGGGGGCGCGGTCGCGCGCCGATTGGGCACAGGGGGTGCCAATCAGCAGGTCACCTTCCCCAGAGAGGCAGAACGGCGATCTGCCTATGTAAACAAGGCAGATGGCCGTTCTGACAGCGAAGACGATGGAGATCTGGTATGCGGATCTCTGTCTTCACGCAGTCAGAGCCCCACACAGTTAGCAAGCACCCCCCCGGGACACATTTAACCCTTTGATCGCTCCTGATGTTAAAGCGGAGTTTCACCCTGAAGTGGAACTTCCGCTTTAATGGAAAGTGACCCCCGACAATTGGCATGTCTTTTTTTTTGGGGGGGGTGACCAGGGACCGTGTTTTCACAGGGTCCCAGGTCCACTTCCTCCCCTGGCGCCGCGGCTCAGGGAAGGAAGTCCACCTTCCCCCCTCCCTCCCGGCGATCTTCTAGGATACGTCACAGGTCTTAGAAGATACGCCGGCCAGTCACAAGGCGCAGCGCGACACGCAGTGCGCGCCCGGCTTTGAAGTCAAAGCCGGGTGCCCACACTTATGATGCCGAGGGGAGGGGGCGAAGAGCGAGCGCATCGCTGGAGCGAGGGACATGTGAGTGGCCGATTGTTAAAAGTCAGCAGCTACACTTTTGGTAGCTGGTGACTTTTACATGGGTGGAACTCCGCTTTAACCCCTTCCCTCCCGGCCAGTTTCAATAATACAGTGACAGTGCATATTTTTAGCACCGATCACTGTCATAATGTCGCTGGTTCCAAAAAAAAAAAAAATACAATGCAGATATTCGTCTGGATCAACAGAATAGCGTCCAAACGGTTATTTTATTGCGTGATCACATCAGAAAGTTAGCGCAACGTTTCGGAGCTTCGTCAGGAATGTGCGGTTCCCAAAAAAAGAGTTTCAGGTGTCCGATTTGTCCACCGCAATGTCGCAGTGCCGTTAAATAAAAAAACGCTGATCGCCGCCATTACTAGTAAAAAAAATAAAATAAAAATGCAATATAAATATTCCACAGTTTGTAGACGCGATAACTTTTGCGCAAACCAATCAATATACGCTTATCGAGATTTTATTTGTCCAAATATATGTAGCAGAATACATATTGGCCCAAACTGATGAAGAAATTTTATATTTTTTTTACATTTTTTTTTATTGGATGTTTTATAGCAGAAAGTAAAAAAAAAAATTATTTTTCAAAATTTTCGGCCTTTTTTTATTTATAGCGCAAAAAAAAAACAAAAAAACGCAGAGGTGATCAAATACCACCAAAAGAACGCTCTATTTGTGGGAAAAAAAGGATGTCGATTTTAATTGGGTAGAGCGCCGCACGACCGCGCAATTGTCAGTTAAAGCGCCGCAGTGCCGTATCGTAAAAAATGGCCTGGTCATTAAGGGGGGTAAAACCCTCCCGGGCTGAAGTGGTTAAACCCCGACCTATAGCACCTTGTTCCCATGTTGCTGTGGGCAAGGGCCTCTTCCACGCAACCCTGGGCAGTAACTGTGGGGGTCTGGGCAGTGGCTGTGGGGGTCTGGGCAGGGGGCTTCTGGAAGGTCCCTTTAACAAGGTGGCCCCCGGTAAAAAAGGGTATAAAGACACAACAAGAGTTTTTGACATTTTCTTAAAAAGTAAAAAAAAAAAATGTCCCCCTGTATAGATCCATCGTCAATCGCGACACCCGCCGGACCCCGAAAAAAGGGAAAAAAAAAATCCTCCGGCCCCAACGAAGGCTTCCGCCATCTGCCATTTCTTAACTAAGGGGCGGAGTCACCTAGTGATGTCACTGGGTGGTCACACCCCCTTGTGACATCACCGACCCAGCATTCCCTTGCCGATGACGTCACAGTTATGTTGTTAGTTATTTAAAAAATGGCAGAGGGTGGGGGCCTTTGTCGGGGTCGGAGGGGCTTTTTATTCCTTTTTTCGGGTCTGTCGGTGCGGTGGGCATTTTAACTGACGATGGATCTATGACAGGAGACGTTTTTGTTTTTTTTTTACTTTTTAATAAAGGAATTGTCAAAAACTCTTTTCGTGTCTTTATTCACTTTTTTGGTGAATGGGTGGGGTACCAATGCTCATTCACATAGGAGGGAGCCGGGATCTGGGGGCTTGCTCGTTCCCTAACTTTTCTGACCTGCCCAACTGCATGCTTGGATAAGGGTCTGCTATGGATTTGGGGGGGACCCCATGCCATTTTTTTTTTAATTTTTGGCGTGGTGTTCCCCAAAAACTCCATACTAGACCTAAAAAGCCTGGTATGGATTGGGGTCTTTTTTGATAACCCGCAGTGCTCTGGGATTCCATAAGTAATGCCTTCTCTTTGGATAACCCGTAGTGCTCTGGGATTCCATAAGTAGTGCTGTCTCTTTGGATAGCCCGTAGTGCTCTGGGATTCTATTAGTGCCTTCTCTGTAGATAACCTGTAGTGCCCAGGGATTCTATAATTGGCACACTGTTATTCAATGTAGACAACTTTATTGATCTGGACAAACAGACAAGAAATCTTCGCCTGAGACCTCTTCCCCCAGAGGAAGGATTCCTTGTTCTTTGGTGTAGATCAGGGGGTTTCTAAATAAAGGGTGCCGGTTTACTGTCCTTCAGACATTACAGGGTCCGGACTGTGGTCATTGGGAGTAAAAATTGTCCTGGCGTCAGTGGGAGTAGACAACGCATCTTTGGTATTAGGGGGAGGAATTGTGCCCCCATCATTGGTGTCAGTGGGAGGAATAGTGCCCCATCATTGGTGTGAGTGGGAGGAATAGTGCCCCATCATTGGTGTCAGTGGGAGGAATTGTGCCCCCATCATTGGTGTCAGTGGGAGGAATAGTACCCCATCATTGGTGTGAGTGGGAGGAATAGTGTCCCATCATTGGTGTCAGTGGGAGGAATTGTGCCCCCATCATTGGTGACAGTGGGAGGAATAGTGCCCCATCATTGGTGTCAGTGGGAGGAATAGTGTCGTATCAGTGGGAGGAATAGTGTCCCATCATTGGTGTCAGTGGGAGGAATAGTGCCCCATCATTGGTGTCAGTGGGAGGAATAGTGCCCCATCATTGGTGACAGTGGGAGGAATAGTGTCCCATCATTGGTGTCAGTGGGAGTAATAGTGCCCCATCATTGGTATCAGTGGGAGGAATAGTGCCCCATCATTGGTGTCAGTGGGAGGAATAGTGTCCCATCATTGGTATCAGTGGGAGGAATAGTGCCCCTCTCCCAGTGATCAGACTGTACATTGTAACTTTGTAGGAAGTCACAAAGTAAAAGGCTGTAGCAGGGGCTGATCTGTGTCATATGTTTAAAAGCTGGGTGATGCCTGAACAAGGTTGCTGCATCGTTCTGCCGAGAAAAGCAGATGGCATTGTCGGGGGGGGGGGGGGGGGGGG
>BLSH010359150.1:0-11839 GCA_018402905.1 Glandirana rugosa
CACAGACCCCTCCTGTATGTAGTACACAGACCCCTCCTGTATGCAGCACACAGACCCATCCTGTATGTAGTACACAGACCCCCCTGTATGTAGTACTCAGCGAGCTGTCACCAGTAGTAAAGTTTCCAAGCAGGGAATAGAGGCAGGGAGCCGGGCGGACCCACCTTAGAGATGCTGATCTCCTTGATGACATACTGCTTCCCATCTTCCTTGGCTTTCACCAGGATGGCTTTCCCGAACGAGCCCTCCCCGATCTTACTGACTCTCGTGTACTTGTTCATGGTGGGCGGGGTTACGGCATGACTGTCCAGCAGAGGTGAGGACCGGCTGTATAGCTCTTCGGGCGCAATGTACCGCCGGTCCGCTGTGTGATGTTATTGGTTGCTGGGCAGCAAGCCGCCAGCCTGCGGCGCACACAAGGCGTCAGTGACAGCGGAACCTCTTAGAGAGCAGAGGCATTGATAACCGGGCGGCCATATTTGTTTCTGGATTGTTTCACTTAGCAGTGTATAGTAGTGATGGCAGCCATGTGATCCCTAAAATCTATGGAATCACCCTGATTTACCCCTATCACCGTACATGATGTAATTACCCCCCTGGATTTCCCTCATTTACCTGAGACCCTGCATGCCCTCTTTCTTGGATAGTTGCCTGCTGTCCCACATTGCAACACAGTCTGGAGATGTTCAGACATTCACATGAAAGGTTTGCATAAAACACACATATATATATGTATGAAATTATTCATGTAATTGTATAGGATATAGCTCCCAACTGTCCCTGATTTCAAGGGACTGTCCCTGATTTGGAACAAAGTCCCTCTGTCCCACTTTCCTCCTCATTTGTCCCTCATTTTGGTCTGATGCATATACCTGTATATAAAATGCAATATTTATCTTTCAAAAAGTGTTTCCCAGTGCTAAACCTTTCATTCAATTTCTAAATTGCTGCATTTGTACATTTAAAAAGACAATATAAAGGAATAGTAGTGGTAAAGAAAAGCACTTGTGGGATTAACTAATATTTTTTTTGTATATTTCTCCATTAAGGGGGGCGTGGCAGTAGGCGTGTCCTATACCTACATATTTGTGCTAATAGGTGTACCTCATTACCACCTCAGAAAGTTGGGGGGTGCGTATAGGACATTGGAGCAATCTCACATAAATAATATATTTACTGACACAAACATCTAGACAATCTAGCCACAGTCCACCACTAACCTACACTATTATAATAAAATAATCCAGGGACAAACATGGCTGTTTTGGAGTTATTATTCAAATTTAGTGACTCTGTTTGTTTATGGTAATATTGCATTGCTTATACTTCCTGTTACCTTTGACCTGGATGTAGATATACCGTTCAACATGACTCCTCAAACTAACAGCTTGCAGTGCCTTCATTTCTGTACTTAACCACTTCAATACTGGGCACTTAAACCCCCTTCCTTCCCGGACCAATTTTCAGCTTTCAGCACTGTTGCAGTTTGAATGACAATTATGCGGTCATGCGACACTGTGCCCAAATGAAATTTTTATCATTTTTTTCACACAAATAGAGCTTTCTTTTGGTGGTATTTAATCACCCCTGGGTTTTTTATTTTTTGCGCTATAAATTAAAAAAAGACTAAAAATTTTCAAAAACAATGCATTTTTCTGCGTTTGTTATAAAATTTTGCAAATAAGTAATTTCTCTTCATAAATGTTGACCAAAAATGATACTTCTACATTACTTTGGTAAAAATAACCCAAATCTGAGTTTATTTGGTGTTGGCGGACAGACAGATGTGACGGGGACTGTGACAGATGTGACGGGGACATACAGATGTTTTGTGTATGGTGACAGATGTTTTGGGGACAGACAGATGTTTGGGGACTGTGACAGATGTTTTGGGGACAGACAGATGTTTGGGGACTGTGACAGATGTTTTGGGACAGACAGATGTTTGGGGACTGTGACAGATGTTTTGGAGACATACAGATGTTTTGGGGACTGTGACAGATGTTTTGTGTATGGTGACAGATGTGATGGGGGACATAAAGATGTTTTGGGGACTGTTTTATGGGGACACTTATATGTATGGGGACAGGGGTATCAGTGTGCTTGGTGCACTGTGTGGGGGGCGATCTGTGACAGCTTTCTGCATGAAATCATCATCATGCAGAAAGCTGTCACAGAGCTGCAGCTCCCCCCCTTCCCCCCCCGCACTGAGCTCGGCGGGGGGAGAACTGTCACAGAGATGTTCGCCTCTGTTTACAATGTGACGGCTCTGATTGGACACAGCCGTCACATGATCGGGAGGGTCAGTCACTGCGCCCGTATCCCAATCTCTGCTCAGCTGGATCCTGTGATCATAATGATCACAGGATCCAGCAGCAGCACGCCGCGTGGCCGCGCTGCGAGCTCCCGTTCTGCAGGACATAAATATACACGTCCTGTCAGAACGGGGAAGCTCCCACCCGGCCGTATATGTACAGTGGCTGGGTGGGAGGTGGTTAAAGCAATGGCCGGCCAGGTCTCACTGCCATTGCTGTCTGATGGAGGGTTGCGTTTTAACGGAACTGGGATACACGGGTGTTTCATGCATCTCCATGCTGGCAATCCCATTGCTATCTATTGGGACACAGCTGCTGCTCCCAATGTGACATCCGTGTGGCTGCGTGTGCACGGCCCTAAATGCAGAAGGTGCGATCTAACAAATGAGGCTAAAACCTAGGTTACTGATGGGAAGTTTTTTGAAAGGAGATGGGATTTCAGGGCACCCTTTAATAAATGCCTGTATTATATACAAATAAGTCCTCTAGTTCTCCTGACCCCCATTTTGCTAGGTTACTGATGGATTTCAATATGCTTCGAGCAGCGCTATTGACTCATTGCAAATGACTCCAAAAGCAGATTTATATAAGCTTCATCCATGTATTGGGTTCTACACAAATATTCATCTATGTATTGAGTTCTCCACATATATTCATCTATGTATAGGGTGCTCCACAGATTCATCTATGTACACTTGCAATCAGAAATATTCAACCCCTAAAGAGTTTTAAGGATTCATAAATAAAAATCTTTTCAAGGTGCAGGATTCTGCTTTGCATGGCTTCTTATTGAGTTTAGTGATACATAAAATCAACACAGGAAATGTATGATGTAGTATTTGTGTGTAACAGTATATTTTGTTAAGATCGCCATGTTACAATTATTCAACCTCTATATAATATTGTTGTTTCTAAAGCTTTCTGACAGTTTTTATGGCCTGAAGTGAAGCTGAAACTCTCACAATTTCATCAAGGGCCCTTAGCAACTAAAGCCCCATACACACTATACAATTTTCTGTAGACTTTTGTCTTCAGATTTACCAAAACCATATAATATGAGGTCAAACCTTAGGCTCCTTTCACACCAAGGTGTTGGAAAAAAGCCTGTAAAGTCCTGTAAAACACTATGATTTTAGTGTGCGATTTTGAAGCGTTTTTCAATCGCTTTTTAAGCGTTTGTGTTTCGATCATGTGACCTTTCCCATCGCCTCAGTGCACATTTCATGCGCTTTTCAAGCATTTTAAAGCGCTTAACCAATATTTTCAATGGACATGGGCGTTTTTGAGGCGTTATTTTGAGCCAACAAAACAAGCTGAAAAGATGCTGCTTGCAGGACTTTTAGCAACGCCTAGCAAGCGCGATGCCTCGGTGTGAAAGCATCCATTGAGATGCATGGTGAGTGTTTTTGATGTGCTTTTTATGTGCTAATTTTAGTGCAAAAACGCCTGAAAAACACCTTGGTTTGAAAGGGGTCTTAGAGTTTCAATTTGCATGCAATCAGGCAGGCCCTTGCACTACATGGTTTTGGTAAATCTGAAGACCAAAGTCTACAGAAAACTGTACAGTGTGTATGGGACTTTAGTCTGGACAGCTAAGAAAAACCCGTGTGTGACTGCAAGACAGCTACAGGATGACATGATGAAGGCTGGTACAAATGCTTCAGTGGCAACTATAAGACGTGCACTGAATAATCAAGGACTTCATGGCCGGACCCCAAGACGCACTCCACTCTTGAACTCAAGGAGCATCAGGAGTCCATTAGAATATGCCAGGAGGAATTTGGACAAAACTACAGAGTTCTGGGAGACAGTTCTATCGACTGATGAAACCAAACTGGAACTTTTTGGACATACTGTATGGACCAGCGGTATGTCTGGCGTGCAAAATGTCAGGCTTATGACCAGAAGAATACCACCCCCACGGTCAAGCACAGAGGTGGGTCAATAATGATGTGGGGCTGTTTTTCTGTGGCAGGAACTGGCATGTACTGGGCGCTCCACATGTAGGCAGATTGAGATGTGATAATTCTAGTAAGTTAGCAGCTGGCCCAGGCTGGGGAAAGGGTTAATTGTTGCAAGCTCAGTTCCTGAGCTTTCTGGTCCTAGCCAGCCCACCTGACTATAAAAAGGGGGAATGCTGAAGTCCAGGGGCTCTTCTTAGCTGCACTGCACCTTTCAGCAGACCCGATGAAGACATGAGGACTTTCGGAGACATCCAAGTCATGGACAATGTCATTATGGACTCTCACCTCACAAAGGTATGCCTGGGCAGCCGCACTATTATAGTTAGAGTTAGGGGAAAGATGTTGTTCATATTGAACTGTTATGCAGCACTTGTTCATTAAAGTTACATTAATTGTGCTAAGCTTATTCAAAGGGGTGCATGTTGGTTCTGGCATATCCATAGGACCAGGGTCTGTAAAGCACTACAGGGTATGAAGAAACACCACTACAAAAGGTTAACTCAGCAAGACAAGGAAAAGAGCCCTGTAGTTTCTATGGGTAACCAAGCAAAGGAAAAAGCTACAAGCAACCAATCATTAGGCGTGGTACCTGGTAAGGTGACAGATCCCCTGGTAGCGAGGGGGTTGATGTTCTGGCTCCCTCCCTAGCGGACGGTATTCCAATAGCAACCAGATCGAACCTACATTACAGAGATCTATGGCCTGGTCACGAGGTACGGCAAATGAAGAGTTAACAAGTATACAAATAAGGTCCACATAAGGTGCACGGCAGGAACCCATTCTGTTACTGGGAGTAAGATAAGAGGTACGCTGGATTGATGGAGTGGGCACAGGCTCAGCACGTCCCTCTTAAAGGGGTTGTGAACTCGTGACAGGTAAGCCTATAATAAGGTTTACCTGTAGGTGCCTTGCATATCTCCTAAACCTGTACGGTTCAGGAGATATGCAGCGTATGTGCTGTGCCGACGTTATGTTGGCACATTCGCAGTGAAGAAACAGCCTCCGTGCCGTTAATCCACTGCGATCGTGCCGTGACTGGCGGCTCCCGTGCGCATTCACGGGAGTGACGTCACGCGACCCCGGCCAGTCACAGCGCCGGAGTCGCGGCCCCCGGAAGGAAGAGGGGCTGAAGATGGACGCGGCCAGCACAGGGGACAGCGCTGGACATTGCAGGCTTCGTTTGCAGTTAAGTGGCACATAATGGGTTACTATGCCATGCATCGTAGCCCATTATGCTTCTACATTACAGGGATATATTGAGGAAGTAAACCCAATCTGGGTTTACTTCCTCTTTAATGCATCATATAAGTTACAGTGTGTAGTGATATGGAATAAGACACTTTTCAGAGGGACTCTGTTTTTTATGACTGTATACAGTGAAGGCTCATCTCTAAAGCCTCGTACACACGATGCGACGGTCGTACGACTGGATGTCCAAAATCGTATGTCGGCTGTTGTGTCTCGCATACTGACATGCACTAAGCGATTGTACGACTGTCACATGAAAACGGCCCTATAACAGCTTGTTGTACGATCATCCGACCATTAGTACGCGTGATTAGAACAGCCGACGTGAGACGGTCGTACAACAGATGAGCAGACTAGAAAAATTTAGTTGTACAGCAAGCGGTCGCACGACTGTTTAACCGTGTGTACAGAGAAGTTGGTCCAACAAGTTGTACGTGCAAAACACGCATGCTTAGAAGTCGGGAACGCCCGGAAGTGTCAGTTCATGTAAACCTACGTTCCTAATTCACAAATTACATTCACCTGAACTTCCTCGTTATACACTCGTAACACGCCACCACTTGATCATATGATCGCTTAGTGCATGTCAGTATGCGAGACACAACAGCCAACATACGATTTTGGACATCCGGTCGTACAACAGTATACGGATATGGCAGTTTTACATAGGTGGTGAATACCAATCAGAATAGTATATCTGAGTGTATAAATGATCAGTCTTCAATATACATGTATCGTCATAACATGGGTAAATTTGTATACCAGGTAAGGAGAGTACAGTGCTTAGTAATAACAGGAATAACTAAATAACCAAACTCGAGCATTATAGGCTATGAGATCAGGTCATAGCAGAAAGGGGTGTAAAAGACGGAGGATCTACCACCCGAACTGGGAATCTGGCTAAGTGGCCCAGCCTTAGTTAGGGAGCAGAGGCCTCCTATAGGCCATGTGGTAGTTTAAAAGGGGAGGGGGGGGGTTGGAGAAACTGTCTTAAAGTGGTTGTTAATTCACTGTCATATATTTAAATAATCTTGTGTGCCCCAGTGTCTGTGCTTTATAAAAAAAATGCCGTCTATGCCTGATTTCAGAGCGCCGCTCAGTGCTCACGTGAACAGCTCTCCCCTCTCCTGATCTGACAGCTAGAGAGGGAGGGGCCAAAAATCCCCTGCTGACGTCAGTCGGGAGGAGGAGAGAGCTGGCTGGTCACGTGAGTGCCAAGCAGCACTCTGAAACCAGGTATAGGCAGCATTTTATTAATAAAACACAGAGACTAGAAACACACAGCATTAGATAACACACAAGATTATATAAAGCATTAAAAGTTATTTCAGCAGCAGGGGAAGGGGCCTGCACTGTCACAAGCTGACAGGCAGGGAGGGGATGGGGGAGAGCAGAGAGGAGAGCTGCAGGCATGTAAACTGACCACGATGTCAGGGCTTAGCAGTCATGACAAACCGTGGTCAGTTTACAGGGGGGAGGGCAGGACCAGGCAGGATCAGCCAGGCATGTCAGGTTTTGCAGGGGGCCAAATGACACAACACAAGCACAGTGCTGCATAACATGCTTTAAAGGAACAGGATCATTTTTTGTTAGGGTAACAAACACTTTAATGTTAGAGTTTTCACAAGACCACAGTCACCGCTTGGTCCTGGGCATTGATGAGCATGCTCCGCGTGAAAGGTACTCCCGCATAGTAGTCCCGGCCTACACACAAATATTCATGTATTGAGTTCTCCACAGATTCATCTATATATTGGGATATTCATCTATATATTGGGTTCTCCACAGATATTCATCTATGTACTGAGTTCTCCACAGATATTTATCTATGTATTGGGTTCTCCACAGATATTCATCTATGTTTTGGGTGGCAGACAGTTGTCTCTGTATTGGTTCTCCGTGTATATTAATCTATGTATTCCACCCAATCATCAACAAAGCCTCCAGGCTTCAGGACTCAGAATGGAACTTATTAGGCCTCATACACACGGACGTTTTTTGACGCCGGCGTTTTCTGGCGTTTTTTGCAGCTCTCCATGTTAGTCAATGGCCCCATAAAAACGCAGACGTTTTTGAGCTGTAGATGGCGTCGGCGTTAGTGAGCTGAAACTAGAACCCACGGCCAGTGCGTTCTGAGGCTGTAAAGTTTTGGCATTTTTTGACGCCGACGCCACAATATGCCAACAAACGCCACCTAATATTATACCGGCGTTTTCCGGCGTTTTTTGACGCCAACGTTTTTAGGTTGAAAAATAGCAGAGGGATGATTTTTTTTTAAAAACCGCCTATTGACGCCGACGCTCACTAACGCTCAAAAACGCCGATGCATAATGCCGAAAAACGCCGACTTTTTTTCCTTGACGTCGGGCCCGACGTTTTGTTTATTTTTTTAGAAACGTCCGTGTGTATGAGGCCTTAAGATCTGAAAGGACTTCCGGTTCCGGCGCCACATGGTGAGGGAGTGAGTAGCGGCAGCTCCGGACCTCGGCTATACAAAAGCGGCTACAGACCGGTCACGAGCGACCCCAGCACGGCTCGAAACCCCGCAGCAACATCCCTGACAAGGAGCGGATGGACCGATTCGTCCTCCATGGCGGAACTCCCGCCAGCGCACCGGCCAGACCCGACACCTCAGGTACGAGCGTACACGCGGCCAATATGGTGGACGGCCAAGACACCGCCGCGACTTCGCCTCTCCCGGCCGCCTCGCCTATCCCTCCCTGGGAAGCATCGGAGGCACAATTTGCGAGGCTGGTTCAATCAGTGGCCGCTCTCCTCTCCCCTACGATATCCGAAGCAGTGGAGAGAGCAGTGCAGGCGGGCATGGGGCAGCTGACAAGGGAGATAGCAGAGCACACTAAAAGACTGGGTGAGCTAGAGAACCGCACTTCAGAAATTGAGGATGAGCTACAATCCTCTCAAGCTACAGAACAGCAACTTGTGCATACCCAACAATACTTACTAGAAAAAATCGATGACCTCGAGAATAGGACGAGAAGGAACAACCTTAGATTTATTGGTCTCCCTGAAACTTTCACCAATAATGCTTTGATGGACATATGCGCCACTCGCATCCCCCGAGCCCTAGGCATTGCAGGAAGCTGCACCATTGAGAGAGCACATCGCCTGGGCTCCCCCTCTAACGACCGCCGCTCCCCCTGCCCTGTAATTGCAAGATATTTGAACTATGCAGATAGAGTGGCAATTCTAAAGTCCTTTAGAAATGCTAAGTCCTTGCAAATTGAGGGTCATAAAATTCTAGTATTCGCGGACTACTCACAAGAGGTGTCCAAACGGCGCAAAGCCTTCCAACCAATATGCTCAACCCTCTTTCAAAAAGGCGTCAAATTCACTCTATCCTACCCAGCCACCCTGCGCCTCACCGATCACTCTGGCGAAACAAAGATCTTCACTCTCCCTGCGGAGGCTGAAAACTACCTCCAATCTCAGTTGCACATCCCCATGGAGACGCAGCAAGTGGAAAATCCTACCCCATCTCCTGGGAGCAGAGACTTACGCAGTCCCCGGAAAGACTCTCCAAAGAGGCTCCGCTACGCTAATAAGACCAATCAGCAACCCCCGATTAAATCCTAAGATTGTTTGACAGCTTTGTCAGTGCAACTAAAAGATCTTCTAACACTGAGGAAATAATACTTGATACCTCTATTTTACTACAAACTCATAGGCCCTCCCCTCTCACAAATGGAGACGTTTACTGTTCACTGATAATGGTTTCTACGGATTGCTGATTGCTATTCTGACAAGAGTGCTATTTTTCTTTTTTTCTTTATATATTTTTTCTCTCTGTTTCCGCCTAGGTCCCGTACCACGCATAGCCTTATCGGAGCCCCTCAGCTTTGCGGCTGGAGGTACTTATACGGCCACCTACTACTCAATGACTCCATCCCGCTTTCCAGGGATTCCTCTCTGCTCATGGCGCGTGATCCAAAGGCCGAGCGAGTCTCCGGTAACGCTATATGATGGAAGGTGTTATGCCATGTGGAAAAAAGAGAAGTCCAATACATAGTTGCTGGTATGTTACCCTGTTTGCTTTTATGTTATGTTTAATGTTCTATGCTATAGGGAAGGACAGTCCCGCCATCCTCTCAAATCCTACACCCCTTAGAACCACCTTAATTGTCACTACTTGTCCCCACAATCTCAGGTCCTCACTAGGCTACCTGGTGTCATGTCACCTAAAAGTTACCCGGATAAAGCCACTGCACAGTAACCCTAAACCAAAACTAAAACCACCATAAAAGTCATTTCTTGGAACGTCAAGGGGCTCAGGTCTCCCCACAAGAGAATGGCAGTGCTGAGACACTTAAAGCGCTTGCGCACTGACATAGCTATGCTTCAGGAGACCCATTTATCTTCTGGCGACTTTTCGCGTCTCCAGAGGCTCTGGGTGGGACAAATATATGGATCACCCTCACCGGGGGGCAAGGCAGGGGTAATCTTCCTCATACATAAAAATGTACCCCTCCAAATTCTTTCAGAAACGGCGGACAGCGACGGTAGAATATCCTTTCTCAGATTTAAACTATTCAATAAAGAGATGGTCCTTGGGAACATCTACGCGCCCAACTCACCTTCTAAGGCCTTTTTCTGTGACCTGACGGCTAAAACAGCACCATTTCTTCACCTTCCCCTACTAATAGGGGGAGATTTTAACTCAGTCATGAGTACCCCGGAAGACAGAGCTAGTGCCATACCTAAACCAAACCAGGAGACTCCTGGCCTTCACTCACCGCTTTCGCAATTTGCGGAAGCTAACCAACTCACAGACACATGGAGACTAGATAACCCCATAGGAAGGGAATACACCTTCTTCTCCCCACCACACCAAAGCCTATCAAGGATAGATTACATGTTCCCTCTCATGCTATCGCTATCTTCTACCCCGGAAATATTAGAGATGGCCATCTCGGACCATGCCCCAGTAGCCCTACAGATAGCAGTCTCAGAGACCCCGAATCCCTTTAGACTGTGGCGCTTTCCAGCGCACTTGGTAGAGAACCCCGACCTGCTAGAGTTAATCCGCAGCTCGTGGGAAGAATACCAGGAAACAAACTCATCGCACAAGGAGGACCCTACCCTCTTCTGGGAAACGGCAAAAGCAGTAATAAGGGGTAAAATATTAGCGTTCACAGCGACTCACAAAAAGAAGACCTCTCAGCAATATGAAATAGCTAGCAAGGCTCTACGAGAGGCTCAAAGAGCCCTCAATAGACATAACACTCCCGATTCTAGGAAACGCTGGACTGAAGCAAAAGCCAACTTCGACGTGTGGGCAGAAGCGCGCGAACTCTACTACTATACCCAAACCCAACTCCAATACCACAAGTATGGTAACAAGCCTGGAAAACTGTTGGCACGGATGTGCAAAGGCCCCTTCGCCCCTACCCACATATCGTCACTAACACGACCTGATGGCTCAAAAACACATGACTCGAAAGACGTTATCTCCATTTTGGAGGAATTCTATACAAATTTATACAGCGACGATCCCATAGACGAACCTCTGGCGAAATCGCTTCTAGACAAAATCGACCTCCCCTCAGTTGACCAGACTGATTTGTTAGCCCTCAATGCCCCCATCACAGGTGAAGAAGTCAGATTGGCCATATCCTCGCTCGCCCCAAACAAAGCCCCCGGCCCGGACGGATTTACATCAGAATTTTATAAAATATCCAAAGACCTAATCACACCCACGCTTGTCTCCTTATACCAGAGTATACTAGATGGAGGCTCGTACCTCCCCTCAGGACTTCAGGCTTATATAAAATTGATCCCAAAAAAAGACAAGGACCCCTCAAATCCAGGCTCTTACAGACCCATCTCGCTTCTCAACCTTGATGCTAAATTATTGTCCAAAATCATGGCCAAAAGACTAGCACTAATCATGCCGACCCTATTACACCCGGCTCAGGCGGGATTCACCATAGGGAGATCAGCAGCCTCTAATATCCGTAAGGTCTTAGCGGTGCTGGAGGCGGCCAGGACCAGCGCGGCCAAAGACTCGGCTATTGTCACACTAGACGCTGAAAAAGCGTTTGACAATATCAGTTTTCGATGGCTAGCGCTGGTCCTACAAAAGGTGGGCATATCTGGCCCCTTCTCTCATTTGATTAAAGCCATGTATAAACCTCCATACGCAAATGTGTTGGCGGCGGGCCAAATCTCCAACAATATCACATTACATAAAGGCACACGCCAGGGGTGTCCCCTCTCCCCCCTTCTTTTTAATCTGGCCATCGAGCCTCTTTCCCGTTTTATACTATTCAATTCCAACATCCACGGGGTGACGAT
>BLSH010359150.1:58860-69827 GCA_018402905.1 Glandirana rugosa
TGAAAGACGATATTTTATATAGATTAATTTTTTTTTTTTATAATTTCTTTTAGTTTAAAGAAGTATTTAAATCCGGTTATACATAAGCCGATGTATAAAAACGATTCTTTTTAGAGTTTTTCGCATATAACTAACCAAACGTGTTTTCAAGATCGCAGATTTTTGATACCATATATATTACCTTAAAAATATATGATCATTACCATATAGTATCATGACTAGTCGTTGAAGATCACCCTGACGCTATAACGCTACCTGATATCCTGTGATTGACTGAAAACTGTTTACACCCTTGGTGACTGTACTTATGTCACTAGTCACGATTTTTCCCTTAGTGAAAGCACCACATAGTAAAAACAAAAACACTGGTTAGGCACGCATTTAACCCTTTGATCACCCTAGATGGTCCCCTTCCCAGCCAATGTTATTAATACAGTGATAGTGCATATTTTTAGCACTGATCACTGTATTCATGTCAGTGGTTCCCACATTTGTCAAAAGTCAGTTAGTGTCCTATAGTCCATCGCAATATCGCAGTCCCACTAGAAGTTGCTGATCAGTACTATGATATACCATTACTAGTATATAAAAATTCCATTATATATACCATAGTTTTTAGACGCTAGAACTTTTGTGCAAACCAATCAATATACGCTTTTTGAGATTTTTCTTAGCAAAAATATGTAGCCGAATACATATTGGCCTAAATTTATGAAGAAATTTGATTTTCTTTAATATTTTTTTTTTTTAATTAGATATATTTTATAGCAGAAAGTTAAAAAATATTTATTTTTTTCAAAATTGTCGGTCTTTAATTTGTTTATAGTGCAAAAAATACAAAACCCAGTGGTGATCAAATGCCAACAAAAGAAAGCTCTATTTGTGGGGAAAAAAGGACCTAATATCAGTTAAAATAATGCAGTTAACAAAAAATGGCCTGGTTATGAAGGGGGTAAATCTTCCAGAGGTCAAGTGGATAAGTGGTCACATTCCCTCTACTCAGCAGCATGAGAAGTTGGGGGAGGAGAAATGGAATCACACTGATCTACCCAGTGAATTGCTATGCAGGGAGGAGTGTCAGTATAAGTCTACTCGTTGGATTAGCTTCCAGCACAGCCAGAACACTGGCCACACTGTCCTCTGATGCCTAGTGTGGTCAGTTTTTAATAGAAAAGCAGAGGGACTGGCATGAACACCAGGGATTTCACACAAAGGAAGCAATACAAAGAGAACAGGATACTTTCTCATACAAGTACCTGGTACAGCAGGCACATATCAGGAATATGAAATGTTGGGTTTAATGTGTCCTTTTTTTCATGTTAATACAGTTGTGTTGGGTTCATTCCATTATGACTAAATTGGCTTTACTTTTGCACCTTCCTTATCTTTTTTGAGTACTACTATATTTTGGAATGATGTTAACAGATCTGTACAAAGGGACTGTGAAATGTAATACATGGGCGTCCATTTCCTGATACTGTAGCTGATATTTTTTCCGTCTTTAGTTTCCCATTGTGTCTAGTGGTGCCTGCTGTATAAATGGATGTTTTCATCTGTAAAGCATTTCTCATTCATATGATCTGAAGCACGTGTTCAGTGCGTATCATAAGACTGGATTATAGCTGTACTGGGTACCTCTCATTCACATAGATATCTGCTATATCATTGAGTCTTGGAAGAAAGCTAGGATTACTTCTCACCTCTCGGGTATGTATTGTTAGGTTACACTTAACTTTCAGTATTCTTTATAACTTTATTTTTTTTTAATTATTGTGATCTCCTGTAGAGTTGTGGTAGACTTTTGCTAAAATGAAGTCCAGGCAAATTACAAAATTCTGTGTTTTATATATATCATTTTAGTTGTAATTTTTAAGTTTTTTGAAACGTTTGGCAAAAATACACTTTTATTTTTTGCAGCCTGTAATGGTTCCTGTAGTTGACCGCAGCTTTTCTGTGTTCTGTTAGTGGGGTCAGTCTGATGCAGCAGTGACCTCCTGTACTTGCCCTCCTTTTACAATGATGGTGAATCACTGCTGCTGGAAACGGATTGAAAACTGTCGGTGCAGAAACTCTGATGAAAAGTCAACATTGGGCCTGCTCAAGAATCTGAAAAAAAATAACAAATATGCCATACTTACCTTCCTCTGTGCAGTGGTTTTGCACGGAGTGGCACCCAACCTCGTCTTCTGGGGTCCTTCAGTGGTGCTTCTAGGCCCTCATCCACATCGAGGCGTGGCGTCACTAATGAGAAAAGGTTTTTCACCTTAATGCATAGAATGCATTAAGGTGAAAAACAATGAGACTTTACAACCGCTTTAATATCAACACATTTTCCATGCACCACCTCAACAATGCCAAGTTCTATGTGTGGAGTGATTTGGGAACGGTTTCTATTATTGTCCAATTGCGTGTGCCAATATATTCTTGCGTGAAGTTAAAAATTGTAGTCAAATTGTAGAGCGTTCCTAAGGTGTGGAAAAACTGTTTTGAAGAGGGAAAGAAAGCAAGGAGTAGCGATGCAGGAGATGAGAGGTGGATGTGTATGGAAGGACAGCACACCACTATCATGCAGCTCTTTTATTTAGTGCAAATTTTTTTTTTTTCCCTCTTACGTTCATTGACAGACGCAGCCTCTATTCATGACACATGGGGTTTATGCACATCCTAATAGGAGTAGACTAGGCAAAAAGAAAAAAAGCAAGCTGGCCGCTCCCAGAGGGCCGTCTTCACTCAGCATAAAACCCCACAGCTCTGCATAGCATATCAGTTTCTTTATGCCTAGTGCAAGGAGTTAGACCTGGTTCCCTGCTGGGATCTGCGGTTCCCCATTTTTCTTCCTTTTGCTTTTTTCAAGCTATCTGATGAAGACTGCTATGAAGTAGCCAGCTGGGGCATAGAGGATACCTCGAATCCTGAAATCTCCCCAGCACGGCCGACCGATGCGAGCTACCCTTAGCTTTAGCGGGGTCCGCCGCATCGTACCCATTCCGTGCGGGGGGCTAGTGGGTGAACCCCACTTACGTCCGAGTAGGGGGAGGAAGGTCTGCTACCGGGTGGCTACCCGCTGCGCCCGTCGGGAATGGTGAGTGGCACCCCCCCTCCCCCCCCTCTGGGGTGCGGAGGGGGGGCGACTAGCGGTACCGTAAGTCCGGTGGAGGGTCATGGGCGTCAAGGTTCCTGTACTATTGGTGGGGCAGCATTGTGGGGCGTCATGGCTCATAGGCCCTAAAAGAGTTCCGGTGGTACAATTGCAGCCGAACCTGCGGGTTCTTCTCCGGGGGGGGTCTGCAGAAGCGCAAGCTACGCTGGGACCTCTGGTTCCCCTGGACCAGTTGACTTCCATTTGGGGAGAGTTTTTCGCTCGGGGGGGTACCGAGCCGTGCCAAGGGGTTGACTAAAAGGTGTCCACCCCCCCCCCTTCCTCTGGGGAGGAATCTGAACCGGATGGGGCCTCTGTAGTCACAGGGCCCCATGTGGAGCTCTCAGATGGTAAACTGGCGCCCTCGGACGGTGACGAAGACCAGGGGGCCTCGATGGCGTGCGAAAGGGTGCTGGTGGCCTCCCTGATCACAGATATCCGTGAGTCATTGCGGCTGAGTCCTTTAAGCGGTCACGGACCCCTAAGGCATATCCTTATGCCCAATTTTTTGACCAGTTTTGTGTATAAGGAATGGCAGCATCCGCAGAATTCCTTTTTCACTGCCCAAAGGTTTTCTCTGTGCGCTATCCTTTTGAGGACAGTTTTTTGCAGAAGTGGACATCCCCCGCAGTGGCTCGCCTGAATAAGGCGATGACCATTCCCTTGTAAGGGTCGCCATCTTTTAAGGTTCCGGCCGATAGGCGGACGGAGGGTATCCAAGGCTTTGTTCTTGGTGGCGGGGACGGCCATGAGGCCAGCTCTGTCGTCGGCCACGGCGGCACAGCCACTTACGAAATGTGCGACAGGATTGCACAGTGTTTGGGATGCAAGTGCTCCCCTGAGGCCTTGCCAGTACCTGTGTGTCGCAGCCTTGGACCTGCTCCTCATGCTGTCGAAAATGTCTGTCTGTCTGTTTTTGCAGTCATTATCAGACGGTTGCTGGGGTAGCGGTGTTGGTCGGGGAACACTCGAAAAAGGGCCTCACGGACCTTTTGGAGCGCAATTGGATGAAATCATTAAGGATTTCACTGGGGGGAAGAGTGCCTTCCAGAACCCAAGCAGCGGGATTGCCGCCGTAAGCAGGGTCCTTCATTCTCGGCCCAGAAGCGTTTTTTTGGGGGTTTTTTTGTGCGCCCGGTTTAGCGGGCAAGGGGCTCAAGGCCCGGCAGTCTGCCTCGGGGTCCAGTAAGCGTCCCTGGCAATGCAAGCCCGAAAAGACTGAGCACAAACCCTCCTCCGCATGATGGGTTGCCCTCGCCCGACTTCTGGGGTTCGCAGACAGGTGGGCTGCTCGCTTTTCCAGTGAAGTTTTTCCGGGAAGTGGTGTCCTCCGGGTACAGGATGGAGTTCAGCACTCTACCTCCAGACAAGTTCTTCCCATTGAACCTGAGGCTTCCGCCGGGGTGTCGGGAAGCTCTCTTAGGGGCTGTCCGGACGCTGTCCGAACAAGTAGTGATTGTGCCGGTCCTTCTGTTGAAGAGGTTCCACGGCTTCTATTCAAACCTCTTTTTGGTGCCCAAAAAGGGGTGGGGTAAGGCCAGTTCTGGACCAAAATGTGCTAAATCATTTTGTGAAAACGCGAAAATGGTCGTGGCCGCCCTTCAGGGGACTTCATGGCATCCCTGGATATCGGGAACGCTTATCTGCATGTTCCCATTTGCCTCCGGCATCAGCGCTTCCTGTGCTTTGCGGTAGGGGACCTGCATTTTCAATTTGTGGCACTCCCCTTCGGTCTGGCCTTTGCTCCACGGGTCTTCACCATGTTGCTGGCTCCGGTGCTGGCTCAGTTGAGACAGAGAGGCATTGCTGTGGTAGCTTACCTGGACGATTTACTCCTGCGAGCGGAGTAGGCTCTGGAGGACAATGTTGCTATCACACTGACCTCCCTGCCAGACTTCGGCTGGTTGATCAACCTACAGAAGTTGACACTGACCCCGTCCTGTCGCCTAGAATATCTGGGCCTGATATTGGACACAGAGCAGGCGTAGGTTTTCTACCTCCGGCCAAGTTGCTGACACTGCAAGCAGCAGTGCAAGTCCTGCTGTCACATCGGTGGTCCTCCTTACGGGTCTGTATGAGGGTGTTGGGGCTCATGGTCTCGGCCTTTGAGGCGATACCATACGCCCAGAGTCACACTCGGCTCCTGCAGCAAGCGATCCTGTTACAGTGGGACAAGTCTTCGTTGTCCCTGGACCAGCTGATCAAATTGGACCATCAAACCAGGGGGTCTTTGGCCTGGTGTCTCCGGGCCCCAGCATTGACTTTGGGAAAGTCGTTCCTTCCCTTTAATTGGTCGATAGTCATGACGGACGCCAGCCAATCGGGCTGGGGTGGAGTCCTGGGGCAGTTGTCTGCTCAGGGCCGTTGGTTGATGCAGGAATCGCGCCTTCCAATAAATGTGCTGGAGCTGAGGGCAATCGGGCTCTGTCTCTCCCACTGGTCGTCAAGGCTGCGCGGCGTTCTGGTCCAGTCAGACAACGCCACGGCAGTGGCGTACGTGAACCATCAGGGCGGAACAAGGAGCTCGGCACCAGCTGTGGAGGCGGCCCTCATTCTGAGGTGGGCAGAACTTTGCGTGCCGGCAATCTCCTCCATCTACATTCCGGGCGTAGTAAACTGGCAAGCGGACTTTCTCAGTCACCAGACTCTGTATCAGGGGGAATGGTCTCTGCATTCAGAAGTTTTTTCCTCCAGGTTTGCAAACGGTGGGGCACGCCAAACGTGGACCTAATGGCGTCCAGGTTCAATCACAAGGGGCAGACCTTTGTGTGCAGGACAAGGGACCTGTTGGCGGCCGCCACGGACGCACTAGTCGCACCTTGGTCCCGGTACAGGCTTCTGTATGCCTCTCCTCCTTTCAAGCTTCTACCGCGGCTCCTGCACAGAATAGAAGCGGAGGGAATCCCGACAATCCTGGTGGCTCCGGATTGGCCTCTGCGCCCTTGGTACGCCAACGTGGTGCGGATGGTAACAGACATTCCCGGGCAGCTCCCGCTTTGCGAAGATCTGCTGTCACAGGGACCCATCCTGCACTCTGCTTTACCCTCGCTGGCTTGGCTATTGAGTCTCAGGTGCTGAGGGATAGGGGTGTTGCTGACTCCGTGATCCCTACCATGCCTAAGGCGCGTAGGTGTTTTTCGCGCAGATATGTTATCGCACCTGGAAGTATTATATTGCCTGGTTTGAGGCGGGGGGTTTGAACCCCCACTCTTTCTCTATATCCCGGGTGCTGGCCTTCTTGCAGCAAGGCCTGGATACCAAATTGGTTTTGAGTACACTCAAGGGTCAGATTTCGGATCTGGCGATTCCCTTTTCAACGTCCTTTAGCTACGCATTCTTTGATACATACATTTGTACAGGGTGTACGTCATGTAGCTCCTCAGGTACGGTCGCTGTTGGCACCGTGGGATTTAAATTTAGTACTTTCCGTACTGCAGAAACCGCCATATGAGAAAATCAGGGATATTCCCTTACAATTGTGTCACAAAAAGGTGGCTTTTTTGGTGGCCATTACATCCGCTAGGCGGGTGTCTTAGTTGGCGACTTTGTCATGTAGGTTTCCCTACTTGGTCCTTCATAAGGATAAGGTGGTGCTGCGCCCTTCTCCTTCGTTCCTACCGAAGGTGGTTTCCTCTTTTCACATTAATGAGGACATTGCTTTGCACTCTTTGGATGTAGCAAGGGCTCTGCGGGTGTATTCATCGGCTACAGCTTCTTTTCGGAAGTCTGATTCTTTGTTTGTACTGACGGAAGGACCGCGCAAAGGTTTGGCGGCCTCATCAGCTACTATATCCCATTGGATCAGACAGACTGTGACCCATGTGTATACTGTTCGGGGCCAAGAATCCCCTTTTCCGGTCACGGCTCATTACACCAGGGCGATTGGCGCTTCCTGGGTTTTCAGACATCAAGCCTCAGTGTCTCAGTGTGCAAGGCGGCTACATGGGCCTCGGGGCACACTTTTTGTTAAAATTTTACAAGGTATTGTGTCAGCATCCGTGGGTGCTGCTTCTGGCAGCAAAGTTTTGCAGGTGGCGGTATAGGCGCGGCTGGCGCCTCCTGAGAGGATTCTGTTGGGTACAGTTGTTATTGCTGGCCCACCCATCTTGTTTGACACTGCTTTGGGACGTCCCCATGTGTCATGAATAGAGGATGCGTCTGTTATTGAACATAACAGAAAATAGGATTTTATTAAGAACTTACCGTAAAATCCTTTTTCTCTGAGTTCATTGACAGACGCAGCACCCACCCCTCTGTGTTGCGTTTGTACGGCTTGTTACGAACTGATATGCTATGCAGAGCTGGGGGGGGGGGTTTATGCTGAGTGAGGACAGCCCCCTGGGAGGGGCCAGCTTGCTTTTTTTTTTTTCTTTTTGCCTAGTCTACTCCTAGTAGGATGTGCATAAACCCCATGTGTCATGAATAGAGGCTGAGTTTCTTAATTAAATCCTATTTTTTTTTTCCCCTTTTTAAAAGACCCCTATGTGTCATTTAGAAAATAACAATGTGATATTCAGCTGGATAGGCAATCATGTACGCAACAAAAATGCCTTGGCTACAATTAGAACCCCAGTTTCACCCCAGGTCAGTGTTTACCCCTATGCGTAGAAGTGTGCCTTTTTAAGTATAAGCTATATAGACTCAGAGTGACAACCCTCTGCAAAGTGCCACGTCCCTATAGTTAAATGCATACAGACAGAGAAATTCCCCTATTTTTTTAAGGCACACGGATTACAAAAATATATGAGAAGTGAAATGCATGAAAACAGAATTTATTGGTACATCAAATATAAAAAGAAAGCACATGTCTAACTAGGCTACTATTACAACTGTGAAATGTATAAAAATATGATGACTCTTCCTCCAACCGGTGCCTTTAGGAGAGTTCACGTCTCCATCAGGGGTATAAGGAGTATCATTTAGTCAATCAAGTGGTGGTGTAGACATGCCATGTTTCAGTTTAAAACAAAGTTCGAAAGAATCTGTACACCCACCCATTATATTATAGTGTGCCATATCATTATGTTTCAGAGGCATGGAAGAGAGAATCCCACCTAATATGGAGGGAACAGGTAGCACTGAGGCCGTAGAGAGCCAACCCTGGCCTTAATACAAGTCTGGAACATGTAGTCCTCAATATGGATGATATAGCGGCGCTTCTAGCTAGAGAGGTGATGTTTTGTAGTAAATCAGCGAAAAAAACAAACGGGCGCACCGACCTAGTGCAATTCCATTAAAACGTTTATTGGAGAGTAAAGAATGACAAAAAAAGCATACTCGCAAACATAAATGATAAAAAGGCATGTCAAAGACCACAGTATGAACACAACGCTTCCAGGACTACTGGGATGCTCCACACATGCAAGGAGACCAGAACATGTCCATTGCGGCCAGGCTGATGTGTTTCCAGAACCCTCTCCCTCAGAGTCTAAAGACTAAGTGACATATATATATATATCTCATACACATAGAAATATAACAAAAGAGGCATCCTCATCAAGCCCTCATTGGTACATGCTGGGTGTGACACCATAAAGAACAATCAGATGACTGTACCTCTCCATATGTCCCGTTGCCAGGTGTCGACTGGTAATCCCAGCCCTGCCAATCAATGATCACTGGCTAACCATACCATGCCCGCATACACTGGAGCTGTCATCCCGCACCTCTGTGGAATGCACGCTCCACCTGGAGACGCGGTGGTGTAGGAGGATCCGAATTCCACCAACTGCTACAGCACCTCCGGGTCACAGGTGGCATTGCATCCAATAGCACCAGGGGACCAGCTCCAGGTTGGCGATATGAGGTGCGGGGGCGGGCCTAGTCTGTTAACCCCTGCCTAGCCTTGTCTTCACCAGGGGAGCAGTTCTTTAGAAAGCAATGTAATGGCAATAGCAACATACTATAATAGTACTAAAAACGCTACCTAATGCTGATCTACATAAACATGTACTAATAGGGATCCACTTTAGATGGGATGAGTTTCACCGGAGACATTAGTGCCAACACTCACTCGCACGTCTCCAACTGCACCACACCGCCATGAACAGGTAACAATGGGGCAATGATTGAAACAATTGACATGCACTTGGTCGGTCACCCTTTTCTTGTTTATTGCCCTGACTTAGTAATTTTGGATACCCATGGTCCTGAGGGGGGCAGCAAAACCAAAAGTGCAGATAAGGAAGAACTCTACTTGTACTGTTGCATCTCCCTTCTGAGGCAAATATACCTGAGCGCAGGAGTATTACTTTGGATTGTGTTTGTGGTAAATCACCAGTTTTTGAGCATAGAGGATAAATGTCCAGTCCTCAGGTCCAGATTCTAAGCTGGGTATACTTGTAATTCAAGTGCCTTAAAAGTCCCCAAAAAATAGGGGAATTTCTCTGTATGCTTTAAGTATAAGCAGTTTAACCACTTCCCGCCCACCATATAGCAGAATGCCGGTAAGTGGTTGTATTTTCCTGACTGGGCGTCATATGACTTCCAGCCAGATAAGCCACTAGCGTGCGCCCGCGGGGGCACAGCGCGGCAATCGGTGGTGTAGTCTGTCGCTCTGACACACCACATTTCCGATCCCGGTAAAGAGCCTATGATGTAGGCTCTTTACCATGTGGTCAGTTGTGTCCAATCACAGCCGATCACATGGTAACCAGGAAGTGCCATTTATCTGCTTTTCCTCTGCTTGAGCTGACACCGCGTGAGTAGAGGAGAGACGATCGGCGGCTCTCCTGACGGGTGGCGGGGGACGGGGGGCTGTACTGATAATCGGCGTATTATCAGTGCAAACCCATCGAGGATGCCCACTAGAGCCCACCAGGGATACCATTCTATACAGATCAGTGCTGCCTATCAGTGCCATCTGAGTGCCCATCAATGCTGCATATAAGTGCCGGTCAGTGCAGCCTCATCAGTGCTCATCAGTGAAGGTGAAGGAGAAAACGTAATTATTTACAAAATTTTATAACCGAAACAAAGAAACTTTTTTTTTTTTTTTTTTTTTTTTTACCCAGTGGTGATCAAATACACCTAAAGAAAGCTCTATTTTTGGGGAAAAAATTATAAAAATTTTGATTGGGTACAGTGTTGCATGACCGCGCTATTGTCATTCAAAATGCGACAGTGCTGAAACCTGAAAATTGACCTGGGCAGGAAGGGGGTGAAAGTGCCCGGTATTGAAGTTTACGTTGTGTTTTTTGTGTTATTTTATATAAAAAAAATGTTTTAATATGACTTTTTTATTGGCAGATTTGTGTTCCTAAAGCACACTTGTCGCAGAAGTCACACAAAAGCTAAAAGCTGCTGCTTATAGCTGGTTTCTTTAATGCAGTCATAAACACTAAGCAGTGTTTATAAAGCAGTGACTGTGACTTTCTCCAAACATTCCCTGGTGGGGTAATCTTCTAAATTACATTGATAGATTCTCCAACTGAGGAATGTTTAACCACAACAGTACCTGGCACGAAAACCCCCTTCCTGTCCAGGCCATTTTTCAGCTTTCAGCGCTATCACACTTTGAATGACAATTACTCAGTCATGCAACACGGTACCCATATGAAATTTGCGTCCTTTTTTTCACACAAATAGAGCTTTCTTTTGGTGGTATTTAATCACTAGGAGGGGGTTTATTTTTTGTGCTATAAATAAAAAAAGATTGAAATTTTTTTGAAAAAATGCCTTTTTCTTTGTTTCGGTCATAAAATTTTGCAAATTAGTAATTTTTCTTTGTAAATTTTGGCCAAAATTTATACTGCTACCTATCTTTGGTAAAAATAACCCAAATAAGTGTATATTATTTGGTCCTTGTGAAAGTTATAGAGTCTACAAG